>VVAS01049111.1:12156-26975 GCA_015103295.1 Ptychochromis oligacanthus
ATAATAAAAAGAAAAAAAAAAAAAAAAAAAAAAAAAAAAAAAAAACATCCGCTTTTACCCTCATTAGTTTTGACGTTTCACTTGGGGAGTCATGTCTTAACGTGAATCTGTGTGTGTGTGTGTGTCTCTCTCTCTTCCAGGGAGGCGATCTGTGCAGCCGACTGGAGGAGGCAGAGCGAGCACTGGCCCTGAAGCAGGACCTAATTGATAAACTGAAGGAGGAGGTGGAGCAGCAGAAAGGCTCCCTGGAGACGATTCCTGTCCTCACTGCACAGGTATGCTCTCTCTCAGCTGTTGAGCTGATCTTCATCCTGAATCATGAAGGGCTCACTTGACTGGTCAGGTATAAGATGGAAATCACTGTATGATTTATTCATCACATGTATCTGACTTCTATAATAAAGTTGTAATGGAAATCTACAGTTCAGCAGGTACCTTACTTTTGCAGTCATAGTTCAGTATATTTTCAGTGTATAGTTCAAATAAAAAATGTCCATCACAATAATTTGCGCATGCCCTTATTGAGCAGAGCATAAGAGCCAGCAGTAATGTTTTAGAACTGCAGAAAGTAAGACCAGATCTAAATCCAGTGGAACGTTTTTGTGACGCTGAGGAACAGGATATTGGCAGCACGAATGTGCAGCTGACAAATCTGCAGAAAAGATTTGATGTAGGGATGTCACGGTAAGCTGGTATCAGCAGTAATCATGATATTTAAAAATGAAAAATTAATTTGTTGTTAAAAATGCCCTTATGATATTATAATATTATAATAATGATAAACCGTTCAGCTCCAACACTGTTATGTTTCCAGACTCACTTTATAGTTTACCGCAGCTACCTTCCCTTTCAGTAACGACTTTACTGCAGCCACAGCTCGTCTGCATACTCTCGGGATGACTTCTCTCACACACTGGGAAAGTCTCACTTCCCACAAGCTAATATGTCATTCACACTGGTGCAGTTAGACTGTTGCTACTTTATTGAGTGAAGCACTGGAGACTGTTGAGGAATTAATTCTTAGTTTCATTACCATTCTGTTGTTTTCTCTTACTGTTGGTCCTCCCCTCTTCACTGGTTTCAGGGAGTTGTTGTTAGATCATCCTTGAGACTGTACTGCTGTGTCATGTGCCTTGACTCACAGGTGCTGCTAAAAGTTTGTCTTTTGGTCTGATTGAGTCACTGTGGTTTGGTGTTTCATGATATTTTTTCCACAAACTGAGAGCTGCATCAGTGACAATTGTTCATACTGGTTTAGCTTTCTGTTTTTTTTGTTGTTGTTGTTGCCTTATTAGTGAAAATAGTGAATTAATGAAGTTAAGTAAATAAAGGTAAGGCTGATGGCAGTATTTTTTCAAAAAATTCTATAGATGTGGAGATATAAGCAATATGATGAATTTATGAGGCCATGATAATCATGTAGTGAATCTGATTGTCACTACCCTAATGTGATGTAATCACATCAAGATGGAGCAAAAATGCTCTTTCCAGTATCTTGGAATCTATGACATAAAAAATGTTTGACAGCAAATGGGGGCCACAACCAGCTTGGTGAGTGTATGAACAGTTAAATTGCAAAATTTCACTTCATAACATTTTATTTAAACCAAACAAAACAATTTCTGTGTGAGTGTATCTGTATTTTTCAAAATAGTAGGCCAGAGCCTCAGGCAGCAGGTGTCAGCTGAGTGCTTTTCCAGATAATGAGCAGTTCCAGAAAGATCTAGACAGTTAAGACACAGGAAGTTGCATGCTGATAAACAACAGAATGAGCAATCCTATCTGTTAACCAGCTGCTGCGTTGCCATGTTGATACAATCAGTATTTAATGCAAAAAGAATATTGAGGAACGTGTCAGAACATTCAGAACAGCGGAAACAAAAGCCTGGCACAGGCTGGCACACAGTGGAGGGAGGCTCGATATTGTATTAATGATGTGCACCTGTCGCTGTACAGCACACATCTGAACTTCACTCTGTATCAGGCACGTCCACATTTTAACACGTCTGTAATGCTGATTTATTGAAATGAAACCAAATTACTGCATAAAAAGTAACATCACATGTCCCTGCCTTTCTCACCGCCTTTGTGTTGGCCCAGGCTGAGATCTACAAGGCAGATTTCCTCGCCGAGCGAGAAGCCAGAGAGAAGCTGAACCAGAAGAAGGAGGAGCTGCAGGAGCAGCTGAATCAGGCCTTGGCTGAGAACGAGAAGCTCAGACAGGAAGCTACATCACGGTAAAGAAAAAAAATTGTACAAGCCCATTTCTTTATGATAATTATTTGTGCCATCCATTTGGGTATGTGGACATGTGTGCACTGTTCATGCAGCCAGTAGTGCAGTGTGTTTTAAGGGAAGTTCAGGTTTACATAGTTGGTACTATGTACTCTGTCCCTGCCATCAATCTCAATTGTTGATCAGATCAGATGCTGGATCAGCAACTTTCGGTGACTTTAGCTCTACTGCAGGAGTTATCAGAGTCATCAAATGTTGGCACATTGTCAAGACTTGCATTTCAAATCCAGAGTCACCTTCATGTGCATTTGCCTTCTGCATGTTTGATATTTCTGTACAGTTATTAAGGCGGGATTTAACATGGAAGTTTTCAATGCTCACCTATGTTTCAGTGCACGTATGGAACAAATGAAGATGAGACACATGGAAGACTTCCCTGCACGACCCACACACATTCCCCCTCCACAAGGTACAGTGCAGCCAACACGTGCGCACAAACGTACACATTCAAAGATGACCCTTAGGACTTTCATGTGTGATTGATTAGTCTGACGATTATTTTATTGATTAGTGGATTCCATGTTTTGTTTGTAAGATAACCAAACGTAGTAAAATAATGCCCTTTATAATCATATCTTATAGTGATGTCTATTGAATGTCTATTGAATTGAATTTGTCTGACCACCATCACTTTACTTTTATGCAGTGACTGAAAAGCATGTTCTATTGGGTTAAGATTGGGTGACTGACTTGGCCATTGAAGAATATCCCATTTCTTTGCCTTGAGAAACTCTTGGGTTGCTGTTGTAGTATTTACAACATATAGTAAGATCCAAACGTTTTGGATCATTATCCATTTGCATTGTGAAGCTCTGTCTAATCAGTTTTGCAGCATTTGTCTGAATCTGAGCATAGCCCTGTATGCTTCACAATTCATCCTGATACTTCTATCAGCAGTCACATCATCAGTACACACTAGTGACCTGGTTCCACTGGCAGCCATACATGCCCATGCCATAACATTGCCTCCTCCATGTTTGACAGATGATGTGGTATGCTTTGGGTCATGAGCTGTTCCTTTCCTTTTCCATACTTTTCTCTTTCCATCATTCTGGTGCAAGTTAATCTTGATTCCATCTGTCCAAAGAATTTTGGACAGATGGAACTAAGTGTGCAGGCTCTTTTTAGATGTTTCTGGAAAAGTCTAATCTGGCCTTCTTGTTCTTGAGTGTAACCAGTGGTTCATACCTTATAGTAAACCCTCTGTATTTACATTCTTAAAGGCATCTCTAGACTTTGGCAATAATACACCTACTTCCTCAACAGTGTTCTTGAGTTGATTAGATGTTGTAAAGGGGTTTTTCTTAAGGAAACAATTCTGCGATCATCCCCTTTGTTGTCTTCTGTGGTCTTTCAGGTCTTTTGGTGTTGCTGAGCAGCCCAGTGCATTCCTTCTTTTTAAGAACATATCAGATTGTTGATTTGGCTACTCTTGGACTTTTTGCTATCTCTCTGATAGGTTTATTTTGACTTTTCAGCCTAATAAGCTCCTCCTTCATTTGCACTGACATCTCTTTGGACCTCATATGGAGAGTTCCAGTGAACAGTTACCAAATGCAAGTTCAACACTTGGAATCAACTTCAGATGTTTTAGCTGCTTAATTTGTGATGGAATAACAAGAGAACAGGCCTCACTTGGCCTTGAAACTGCTTGTGAGTCAATTGTCCAAATAATTTTGAGCCTCTTAAAATGGTGGGCTATGTATAGAAATGGCTGTATTTCCTAAACAGTTAATGCAATACTATTGTTAGCCCCATTGAATTAAAGCTGGAAGTCTACACTTAAATGCAAATTGAGAGTTGGATTTAAATCCACTGTGGTGGTGTACAGGGGCAGAATTGCAAAAAAGTGTCACTGTCCGAAAACGTTTGCATCTCACTGTATGTTGTAAATAAATGCAGCAGAGTAAAAAAGGAAGATATTCATGTAGGTTTTAAAATTAGCAATTTACCAATCCAGCTTTTTTTTTGTCCCAATTCTAACACGGGTACATTATTCAGTGTATTTTCACTTGTTTTGATTCAACTCAGTGTGAAGGTTTTTACTGCAGTACTGTTGTCAGTAGCAGTATGCTGTATGCTGGCGCTAGTTTCTTCATTATCTCTGTTCAGTGTTACTATCTGTGCACCTCCTCTCAAGCATCAACATGATATTAATGGAGCTGACGACAACTTGCTATGTTACTGTAAGTGCAATAATAGCTTCCCAACAAGTGCTGATTAAATGAAACGTGACGTAACAAAAGACGCACAGAGTTGACAGGGAGAGCATTGTAGTTAGAGATCAGCTAACTTGACAGCAGTTTGTGGTTTAGTCACAAACTACAGCAGACAAAGAAAAGGTGATGAAGTAGCAAGAGTGAAATACCTCTTAACCCTTGACCCTTTGCTGCTAGCTTCCTCCATGCTATGCCAGCTTCCTCCATGCTATGCCGGCTCCCCTTCTAACAACCAGTGCACTGCTGCTGACGCATGGCGTATTAAACACAGAAGCAACTTAGAACCGAGTTGAGTTGTTAACAATACACAGTATAGCTTCTTGAGTCAGGATCGGTGCATCCCAACTTTGAATTGTACTTAAGTACCTTTCACCACCACTTTTTAAAGCCTTTCTTTCTCTTGGACCTAGGTGTGTTCCCCGCTTTCAACACAGTGCCCCCCGCCCCCTCATTCCGCAATCAAGGATTGGTACCAGTCGGTGATCAAGGGCCAGCCGGAACGGAGGAGCTGCCGGATTTATGTTGTCCTAAGTGCCAGTACCTGGCTCCAGATATGGACACACTGCAGATACATGTAATGGACTGTATACAGTAACATAAGCATTGCTCGGTGAACCATGACACCAACACACACATACGTATGCAGTATATATATGTATAGTATATTTAGGTTCAGCGTGTCTGCTTCCAGCTCTGGGCATAGACTGGAAAAACATGTTTAGATAGTTGCACCTTACTTTCTCTTTCTCTGCCATGCAAACACAAATCCACAAACCTGAGCACAAAGTGTGGATCTTTCTTTTTTAACAATCCAGTTATGTTGGAATCAAAACAGTTCATGCCAAGGCAATCAGATGACAGTATGTACAAGTGAAAGAAAAGCAAGATAAACAGCATGATATTTCCCTACGGCACCTACGTGGAGTCAGTATCTGCTGTGGCTTTTTCATTCCTCTACCTTTTTTCACATAACACCTGTTCTTTTAGTTCCCCTCTTACCTCTTCCCATGCCTACTTTCCTGTGACACAGCACACTGCTGCACACTTCCATCAGTATTTTCACAGGATCCCTGACCTCTCACCTCTCATTTCTTTGCTTCTTTGCTCCGGTGCTGTAGTGGTGACTGAGGAGTGTACTACACACTGTGAAGTAAATGTGTATACTTTTAACTGGATCATCCATCCAGCACAACAGTAATCATTGGACCTAAGGTGATGGCATGTTAAAAAGAAGTGACAATTCAGAGAAGAAAACACATGACCATGTGAATAACATATTTAGCTTTAAAAAAAAAAATATTCAGATATGTTATGGTTGTAAATGTAGCTGTCTGCATTACCTCAAAACATGTTATAATGTATTAGAGATGGATTTACTCTTGTTGAAAAAAGTAGCCATTCTCTGTGTTATGTGCCTGTGTACATGATTGACTGCACCACTGCTTTGTCCCTCATGCTAGACCCAGTCCTCAACCCCACAGCCCAGTTTGTGACCCTTCTTTGTCTTAGCTTTACCTGTGGCACCTAGCTATTTATCTATCTGAATGTAAGTTTCCTTCACAGTTTGTGTGGATTTTGTCTAAGTACACAACATTCATGGCAAAAAAAAAAAAAAAATGCTTCAAACCGTTGGAGATTTACAAAATAAATCAGCTATTAATTAGGCCTTGTGTATTTTATACTGCATGTACCCTGACTGTAGTAAAACTAGGAAGAAACCATTTGCGACCATTCGGGGAGGAGGGAGGGGGAATCGTTTTGTTTTCTTTAAACCTTGGCACAGTGACAATATGTAATGCAGCAACAATGCAATTGTTATCGAATAGCTTAAATTCTAAATTAAGAATCCCGAAATACATAAATAGGTCGATTTAAAAATGTGCATAAATGGCAAAAGTACACCTGGCGATATGAGCAGATAGTAACGCTTTAACTGTCCTGTGTTGCATGAAGATTAACAGTGAAACAGGGAGAGGGCCCGGAAGAATAATCATCGCCTTCAAAATAAAGTGTTTACTCCGTGTCTCTTTTGGCAGTTGCATATATGTTTGGTTGTTTGTTTGGTTTTCAATATTGTAGTAGCAGTAAGTCCAATGCACAAGTTATGCTACAAATGTGATGTCTGGAATTTGTAAATCCTGCTAGACCCGCACACGTGCACAAGATCTTTTACGGCGAAAATCCCATCAGGAAGTTACAGTGGTTGTAATATTGGTTGTAACTTTACAGCCGTCTCCTGTTTCACGCAGCACTCGCCAGACACACGCTCCATTCATCCTTGCGTCTGTATTTACCGGTGCACGCTACGCAGCTGGCATTGTGTGGCAGAAGAGGTCCAGTGGCAGAGGCATGTCAGGCTCAACTTCCCCGCCTCCCACGGTGGAGGTTGTGGGAACTGAGGGATGTTTTCCCCCCGGATACAAGCCTTTTAAACCAGAGGAGCACGGCCTGGAGCGCGGGTTCCGTCTCACAGCCTTTTCGGAGCTGAAGGGATGAGGCTGCAAGGTCCCGCAGGAGGCTCTGCTCAAACTCCTGGCGGGACTGGAGCCGGACCGGGCCGACGGGACAGGGAAGGCCGGAGACCAAGCTTCGGAGTACGGCCAACAGCTCCCTGGCCCACGACTCGGTAAGGAACAGATTCGAAGTTAGCAGAGCTAGCCTTTTGCCCCCAAAACCCAAGTGGTTAACGTCGGTCAGCTAACGCAACTGTTGCTAACCTAGCTAGCTTGTGTTAACTAATGGCAGCTCATTTGACAGATGGAAAGCTACGAGCGATGAGAGTTTGTTTTAATTCATATTTATTTATATATGACCTACAGACGGTCCTAACTTATCGCTCAGCTAAATAATTAATGACTATAATGGACGAATAGCCAAGAAAGAAGAGGACACAAGTTTCGTGAGTTATCAAATTACCGCACGGCAAGTATGATTCAGCAGAAATATTTCGGATTCTCAGAGTGCGAAGTTCGCGCTGATGGTCAAACATTTCCTCCTGTAAATGAGTCGCGCACTTTGGTTCTTGGCTCTCTTTCTAGCACCGTGTGAAAGCAATATACGGAGTTAACACCGAGTGACCCCAGGCTTAAAACCTCGTGGAAAGTCCACACAGTGTAAAGCAATCCCATGTAACAGTCCCGTAATAAATAGACTACTACATTTACTTAACTGACCCGGCAGATTTTCACAGGCTACTTAGAAAGTGGAAATAATAGTAACCGTTTAAGTAACTATTTATTGCCTGCGCTGCGCTCTTGTCGTGTCCTCATCGCTGTGGTGTGTGTACAGGTATAGGGATGGACTCCTGTGTGATTCCCCTGAGGCATGGAGGGCTGTCACTTGTCCAGACCACAGATTTCTTTTACCCTCTGGTGGAAGATCCTTACATGATGGTGAGTTTACTAGCATGCATTTCCCTCCACTACGCATAAACATACAGCACGTGGGCAGCCTGGCACTGTCTGCTGGGAAACTGTTCAGGAGGTAAAGCTGTCCAAAGAAATAACATTTGCAACGACATACTCATCCACTTACAGATGGGGAAATAGTGAAGTACATATAACTGAACTAGTCATTAAACTACTTTTTGCGGTACTTCCTGAAACTTTCATAATTTGCATGGTTACTTAAATTACTTCTTTAGCCCTTTACTGTGTGGTTTACTACTGAAACTACAGTCAGCATTGGTCACGGAAAGTGGTAATGTTTCTCTATAGTTTTTAATGTTTTGAACTTGAATCTTGAAAGTAATAAAAGCATTGATTATTCAGAGTTATTAAATGTCCAGTGAATTTGTTGCATCCTGTTGTGGAAGTTACCCAGCTAGCTGAGTAATCCTGCATGGTGCAGTCAAACTCCTTATAATGCATCTGCTGTAGTTTCTGAAAGGCAGGTGTCTCGTGAACAGGGGTTTTAGCATTTTGCAGTAAAGTCAGTTGAGTGGTGTTCTTGCTTGTTGTTTTATGTATGTTGTTGTAATATAGCATGTTCTCTGACTATTTAATTGATTGAACTGCTTTTCTTACCTTGCTGTATTTCACCTAATTAGATCCAAGTACTTTGCGAAACAAGTTATGCAACTCTGCAACCATCATAAAACACCTCTGGGAGGTTATTTGGGCAATTATTTTAAGCGTCATCTAAATGTACTTTAATTTAACCATCTGGAGCTGCATAAAGCCTTTGTGAAGCTGAGTGTCACATGACTGTTGTTCTCACTCCGTTTTTCTCTCAGGGCAGGATAGCGTGCGCTAACGTCCTCAGCGATCTCTACGCGATGGGTATCACAGAGTGTGACAACATGCTGATGCTGCTGAGCGTCAGCCAGAAGATGAATGACAAGGTAGCCTTGTGTGTGTGGTGTTGTGAGTCAGTCCATCTTGTCATTATGAAACTGAGGTGGTCAACAGATTTGCGTCATTGTACTTTTCATTAACAGAGTTAACACTGCTTAAAAGTGACATGGGCTCTCCATTCATACTTAATGATTGTGTGTTTGTGCATGTGTGACACAGGACCGTGAGCGGGTGATGCCGCTGATGATTCGAGGCTTTCGTGACGCAGCAGAGGAGGGAGGAACTTCAGTGACAGGTGGCCAGACTGTGATCAATCCCTGGATCATTGTGGGAGGCGTAGCATCGGTCGTCTGCCAACCTAATGAGTTCATCATGTGAGTCACTGAAATAGCTGCAGTGTACTTTAGTCACACTTACTCCTTATTGATTCCGTAACATTCACTGGAAGGGCTTCCAAACAGATTCTTACACAGTTTGAGCCCAGAATACTCATGTTGCTTTGCCCAGGACACAGGAGGCCAGGGGCATATAAATAAGAAAAAAAAAATTAACAATGGGATTTATTTAACAGTGGTATTTAAATATATAAAGATAAAACCCTTCTAGACCAAGCATAAGTAAAATAGGTGGATAAAAGATTCAGTGTATAGTTTGGCAAGACAGCCGGCACCCTATGGTCAGTGGAAATCGTCCCATGGCCAGTAAGTTAGCAATCACCCATCTAAAGCGTTGATCTCCTGGCTGCACGTTCCCACATCTCCAGACTTATGAATCCACCTTTAAGCTTTACTAAATGGCAATGTGTGAAGCTTAATGACTTGCATCTTAGTTAGAATTTCATATAAGCACCATTTTGGACGTCAGTGATGCTTTTTCAGTATCACAATACTGCTGATGTTTCATTTGAATTTCTCATTCCACAAGTTCATGTCATTGTTCATCGTGTTTTTACAGAATTTTCTTTGTCCATTTGCACCAGCAGTCACTTTTTCTCAGCAGTGAATACAAGTAAATTCAAGGAAACCCAAATCATAATTAACACAGTTAACAAATCTTCAAAACCTATAACACTAAATTGAAAAGGTTTCTATTAATTTATAACAAACTATTCTTAACAAAAACATTTTGCATGATTTTAAATCCTGTTTCAGTGTTTCCGCAGATCTGTATTCTGTTTGTGGCAGGGATGAGTATGTGCACATGCACAAGTACCACAAAAGGAGGTGCACATGCTTTCTTAAGTGAATTATCAAATAAAACCTTAATGATGTTTGCCTGTAAATACCTTATTTGTGACAAATAAATAACTGGGGGGGAGGGGAGTCTGCCCGGAAGGTAACCTGGCCATGTTACCTGCATGGCCAGGTAGCATGCATAACTGTTACCTGGCCAGCAAGCCTGAGGGAAAGGGACAGGTCTGACTGGTTAGCAGCAACTGAACTTTCAAAATAAGAGTGAGGGGATTGTCCATTCGTAAACTGGTAGCAAATGACTTCAGAGGGATGAAATTTTATATGCTTGAGCAGCTGCTAAAATACCTGGGGGGCCCACAGAAGTAAAGTCTGTGTGTGGGAAACGTTGCATTCTTATCTCTTATAACTGCAACGTTCTGGTCATGACTCTGACTTTTGTTGCTCGTCATCCCTCCATCACTCTGCAATTCCTACCTGTGTCTCACTGCATAGATGCATATGGACACGCACAGCTTGACTCAATATGTGTTGGTGCTGTTTTATTTTCCAGGCCTGATGGTGCTGTACCGGGTGACGTCCTGGTCCTGACTAAACCTCTGGGGACTCGGGTGGCTGTGAACGCTCACCAGTGGCTTGATCAGGTCAGCCTGACTGTGCTTACAGCAATATTATGTGTAGTGTTGTCATAGGAAAATAAGTGCATTATAACAGTGGGCTATACTGTAAATTATGTAAATTTTAGCTTAAGTCTTGAAAAAAAATGGTCAGATGATGCCATTGCTCAGATGAAACAACTGAGACTGCTGAAGGGGTTTCATTTGGTTACTTCAGCACAGGTAGTTGTCTAGGACATGATTCTAAATTGTAAGACAGACAATTTCACAGACTGTTCTGGAAAATGTTTACCACAACTGGTGAAAAGAAGTGCAGTGATTTCTAAAAGTCTAATTAATATTCTTGTTGCTGTTTTTGTCTCACCAGCCTGAAAGGTGGAACAAGATTAAGCTGGTCATCACCAAAGAGGAAGTTAAAGAGGCCTATCACGAAGCTATGTTTTCCATGGCGACACTAAACCGCACAGGTACACAGCTTTGATGACGCTCTGATGATCTGCAGTCATTGCTGATCATGTGAAAGTATTTAAGGTTGAACTACAGCTAGGAGACTCTATCAGCCGGTTTTATGTGGTTTTGCTAAGACTCATTCATGTTCCATGTTTTGTCTCCAGCGGCAGGCCTAATGCACAAGTTCCAGGCCCACGCTGCCACAGACGTGACGGGTTTTGGCTTGTTGGGTCACGCCAACAACCTGGCAGCGCAGCAGCGAAACGAGGTGGCCTTCGTGATCCACAACCTCCCAATCATAGCCAAGATGGCTGCCATCAGTAAAGCCTGCGGAAACCTGTTCAACCTGCTTCAGGGCACTTCAGCCGAGACTTCCGGTACGACCGGTGACATTAAACATGTTGTTCTGTTTGAATGAATGCAGTATTTAAAGATATAACGTCACATCCCTTCTCCCCTCCTCCCTTCCAGGTGGGCTGCTGGTGTGTCTACCCAGAGAGCAGGCGGCCAAGTTCTGCTCGGAGATGAAAAACCTCAGCTCCGGAGCAGGAGGTCAGGGGGCGGTGGGCGGGGCGTGGATTATCGGTATCGTAGAGAAAGGCGACCGCCATGCCCGCATCATTGACAAACCCCGCATTATCGAGGTTCCACCCCGAGGAAGCCAGGCAGCAAATCAGGACAACAGCTCCACCAGCCCTGACCCCAGCCCCAATGTGTCATAGACACTGCTGCCCTCCGACACTGGTCTGGTGTGTGTGTGTGTGTGTGTGTGTGTGTGTGTGTATGTGACTAGTGTGTATGTGTGTCTCAATACATTGTCCATCAGATTCTCCTCTTCTGTCAAAAAGCTGACAGCGCACAGACCAAAATCATTGCCATGTGATCCAGTTAGAGAAAACATGGACCACAGGCAGCATATTTCTCCAGCTTTGGAAGGAGCTGCTGAAACAAGGTGTATCTTTCACCTTTCATGTTGGGCACAATGCTGTACTGTCTCTCTCAGTCGGTTTTATTTAGATCCGTTATATTTCCCTGTTTCCTTTCATATAGAAAACTGGCTTTATATGATTTAGCAAAATCATAAACAGCTTATGGACAAATGAGTTTCAGTTCTATAGAAAAAATATTCAGAATCTTTCTTGCCCAAAGTAGCAAATCAAATAATGAAAACTGTTTGTGTGTGTGTGTGTGTGTGTGTGTGTGTGTGTGTGTGTGTATTTTATGGTATTGATTGGGGTGATTTATTTTAGGATCGATGGCTAACATTAAATGTGTTAATTTGGTGACGGTATAATGTGTAAAAGAAATGATCCATCACTCCTGGCACCTGGCTCTGCCCACGCCACCCAGAGGAAGGCTTGAGCAGCTTCCTTTGGGAACAGTCGGGCCGTGTTCAGATTGTCCTTCTGTGTCGATGGCCGATTGGCCATCCAGCGCCCAGTCACCCCTTCCTTTTTAATGAAACCCTGCTTTTCAAACCCCAGCCAAAGGGGCCAGGCAGAGTGGATGTTTGCCTTTGGATCAGGGGTTGGACTTGGAGCGCCGGAGGTCTACAGCTGTCTGTTTGTACATTTCTTGCTTTTCACAATCAAATAAACCCATCATCAACTCAGACCGAAATGCTGTTTGTGTTATGTGACTGTAGTGTGAAGAAACACTTTTTTTGGGGTGGGGGGGGGCAGATCAAGGAAGGAAACCTTCACTGCAGGAAAAGTACAAACAACATTAAACAGGATCTATTCTGCTTATTTCCTGCTCCTGTTTTTAGCGAGTAGCTTTCTATGATTCACAGTCCTTATACCGGGTGTTGGCCTTCATCCTGTGTCTGAAAAAAAAATTGGTTTATGTAGCTCCTTCCCCCCACTGCAGATTGGCAGGGCACCTTTGCACACTACTGAAATGACCATATTTCAGATATCCACTGTTATTGACATGCAGAGCCAAGATTTAAAAAAATGTCTGAAACAAGAGTGTTTAGAGTAGTCTGAAGCCTGAGCTTTTGTCTCACATGGATTAATGTATACAGTGACTTCATTATTTGAACCTTTGGTCGTGTTTAACCCGAGAATGCACCAGTTGAGTCAGCACTACCTACACATTGTTAGCAGCAGTAATCCTGCCTGTCTGCTCTCCTGTTACTAGAGGTGACCTAGGGCCATGTCTGCGCCAAAGCACATTGTTTCTACATTTATAGCTAGTATCCACCCTACTTTGAGCAAAACTGAGACTTTTGGAAACACTGATGACCCCATTTTAGTTAGAAGGTTCTGAGATTGACACAGGCACCCATGTTCACTGCCTAACTGGGTCTCATCAGTCACTACATGCCACTGCCTTATTCGCCACAACCCAATCACATGAGCTTTTTCTGGAAGCAAAGAACATCTGCTAAGACTAGCAGTGGGCAACACAACATGCTTAATTCCCAAAATGCATTGCAGACCGTGTTGTCTATGCAGTTAAATTCGGTACTCTATCATGCTTAAATGTCTATATGGATACTCCACCGGTTCTCTAAGGGCTGTTTTACACTGGGTATTAACAAGAAGTATGTATCCAGATAAAGACACCTGGTACTGTCTGGGTCATTCCATGGAAATCAATGAGTGCTCTCTCCCTCAGACCCCCTCAGAATAATATTTTTTTTCCTTACGCATATGTAGTTACTAATTATAGTAACTACACCTTATTGTTCCCAGCATTTTTGATCCTGCCTAACTTTAGTGCACAAGAGAGCCACATGAAATTTTCAGGGCTGGAAAGAGACATTTAAGCTCTGTTCAAACTGCAACCAACTCAATTTCACACAACGACAAAGCCAAAATCTTGTTTTTTTTGTTCGAAACAATTTTTTTCATAGCAATCTTTGAGTATCAGTATCATGGAATAAATCAGTGTTTCAACAGAAACACTCCACCAATTTAATGTCTATGATGTAGAGGAACAGAAACAAGCACTGGTACCCTGGATGTTTCACTGGAGTACACTGGAAAAAGTGTTTGTTTTTTCTGTAAACTGTAAAGGGTTATATTTGTAATTTGATGTGATGTCAGTATGCAACTGTAACATGGAGCTGGCTGGCTGAGTTCAAAGTGTGAGCTGTTTTATGAAATATGGCCCTGGCTGAGCTCTGACCACTTCCAAATATGGTCCAACTGATCTGATCTCATTCTGATCCCAGTGCATTCTGTGTATCCGTGTACAGGTCACATTTAATTCAAAGAAATAATCTTGATGCATATCACATGCTATTATCAGATGTAAGAATATGAATGGGAAAACCTCTAAAAGCTTGGTATCAAACCTCATGTGGTTCACAATTAAAGAATTATAATTAGACAATTAGACATTTTTTTTTACATTTATTTGAATGTTCTTTTCTTATTTATTAAAAGTTTGGTTGATTATTTTATTTCTTTGCTGTAACAATGCTTCTTGGCAATAAATCTTATACCGTTGGAAAGCCTGTTTATTTCCCTTTAAATGGTGCCACATTTGTAAGGAAAATGCATTTGTGGGTTGAGCAGCAGAGTTGAGTATGTGGGTTGTGCCCATGAAGAACTTGCCAAATCTTCTCTGCCAATGCCAAACAGCTTATTCTGCTATTGACTCTTATTTGGTGTTGTTTATTGGATTGGATGATTGAAGTCTGAAGAAACAAGACATATTGGCAATTCAACAATTTATTCATTTAACAAACAGAGGCATCAGTAGCATGTGGAAGAACCATACACAGCCACAACAGCCTGGCAC
>VVAS01049147.1:4952-16573 GCA_015103295.1 Ptychochromis oligacanthus
TTATGTTTTTACAGACCAGCGTACAATTGTCAGCTTCTATATTCAGTCTCTTGATGTAATTTTAATTTTTAATACCACAGTTTTCCCTTTTCTCCTCTTATAGATGTCTATCAGAGCATTGCCCACAGTGGAGTATTTCAAGAAGAGCCTCTGAAATTGGATGCTACAAAATCAAGTGGGGATTATGAGGCCAACCAGTACCGAGAAACTCAATCGCAGTGTGCACTTGTCTCATTCTTGACCAGACTCCAGAGCTGAGTCTTTCTGCTCACCCACAATGAGAATGATTGATTACAGACAGAGACTTTACTGCTGCGTTTTTTTCAAAAGCCAACAAGAAGTATCACAATTTGTCAGCTGCCTAGAAAAATGTGCTGCTTGTTGATGGCAGAGTTAATCCCAGTATAAGAGTTTCAATCTTATACATATCTACCCTGTTTTGTCTGTGGCTATGTACAGTGCTATCTACAGTCCTATCATTCTTCAGTAAAAACATTAGCACATTTATAGGTATTATTAGAGTTCAATTTATGTTCCTTTCAGCCTGAAGCGGTCTGGCAGGCTCTGATTGCAAAAACAATGCATTTATTTTGATGGATGAAGGAGCAGCTTTAATGTTGTGGTTTTAGGGAGAGATGAGGGTGTCTGTAGCCCCTGTGAGAGATTTGCATTTACAGATCCAGGCTGTGGAGCCTGGTGGCACTGAAAACCTGCACTGAAATAGCTGATGTGTTTTGACATTGGTGTCACCAAAATGCAAGCTAAAAGCAAGCAGAGTCCCACTGAGGACTTCAGAAAGAGTGACACAACAGAGATGGAAAAAAGGTAGACCATTAAAACCGGAGGGATAAATACACTGATAAAGATCCACAGAAAGAGAGAGACAAATGTGATTTTATACCTGATGAAGTTCTCATATTGTTGCTTTAAAAAAAAAAAGCTCCATTTCGACACTGCCTACCTGAGAAATCTGGCAGCTGACATGTACTGTTATTACATTTTCATCATGAAATGAACACTTTTCCAAATGTCACCTGTAGTTTTCAGGGCTTTCATCCATCAGCAGCTGACCAGCTGAAATAGTCTGTGTAATGGAGACAGCTTCTCATACACTCCCAGGTGTCTGTGTATGTGTGCTTGTACTTTTGTACTGTATATGTGTGCTGCTGTTATTGGGAGTTCTTGGAGTTCACTAACCCTTATAGAGTGAATGCTTCAGGGCTTCAAGAATGACAGCTGTCACTTTCATCTTTGTCATAGGGTATTAATCCTAAAAATACAAACAATGTCAAGCCTAAAAAGAAAAGTGCATTTCTTCTAGTTCTTCACAGCTGCTGTTTTGTGCTGGTATCTTATCAGGTTAGAAAAGATTAAAGGAGCTGGTGATATTATCAGATCATCTCCAGGCTTTTCCATCCATTTTGTGGCATGCTGCTCTCTCTGTATCACATCTGCTATGTAAAAATAACCTAACATGACAAGGCACCACCCGGACTGAGATATTTTTAGAGCAAACCTTTGGAACGTAATTTACCTTTCCAATAATCTTTCAAACAACCAGACAAAGTAATGCCCATGTCTGACATATGACAAAAAGGGTCAGAGGCTGCCTGTTTTGAGCTGCTTTGATGTGCATTGCGTGATAAAAGCTGGGGGCAGCAGAGCACTACTTTCCTCTCTGCCCTTGGGTGGCTTCAGCAAGGACCTGCTCAACCTTTACTGGCTGTCAGCTCAGGGATTTTGTGTTGAGCTGGTCTAACCTGGTGAGCATACTGCGGTAATCTATTTACCAGTAAAGGAGATAGACTGGGATATTGGTGAAACCGTAACAGGATGTTGGATGATGGAAAATCCCATGGATTCATACACATTGATTTTAATTCAGTCTTGTAAATGAAAACTACTGTAATGAACAGGAGGGGTGGCAGCAGCAGGGAATGTGGCTTTGTCTGGCAGAATATTTAAACTGAAACTGTAATCCAGAAAGCAGCATTCACAACAGACGGTGACTGGAGTTTTTATCCCTGATTACATTGTTACAGCAAATGTGTTTTATATGTAATTTATATGGTAATTAATTATGCAACAATGTGCCTAGAAATCAGAATTCCATGCTTAGTTTACAGTCTAAGCTGTCCACAAGCTAACAAAAACCTAAAAAGAACACTGTGAAAGGCACCAGAGCAAGTTGCATTCACAGGTAAATGTAAGAGGTGTAGTGAAACGCACCATCAGCCAGGTGAAGCCCTGAGGCAATTTTTAAGGGATATGATCACTTTTGCAAATGGTGGAGGGGAGGAGGTCAGAGTTTGGCTTAGGGACACCAGCTGCAGTTTCTGACATTACTGCAGGGCACAGATTAATGGCAGCCACGACCCCTTTGCACCTCTCTAACAGCAGCAGCAGCGTAGCAGGCTGTTAGCACTCTAATCATCCCTTTTTCACACGTCATGAATATGTCCTCAGCACAGCACCCTCACCCCTCACTTTTATAGACACTTAAAGTGTTTTTTTTTCTTTCTTTCTTTCTTTTCTCACTCCAAAACAGAGCTTCTTAAAAACACTTAACACATCCGCCTTAGATTTAACTGAGGACACAAAAAACAAAACTCTTGAAAAGAGAAGACATATGCTAACACTGTCTGACTGACACTATGTGGCAATCAGTTTGGAAGACAACTTTTTGTTCAACACAGTACAGTTCCTCTTTGGTCATACTGACCAAAAACCCCTAAAATCAAGACAGGAATTGACTTAATAGAAGGGGATTTCTGGTCTGATTAACAAGATTAAATGAATAGATACCAAAGTTAGTCTTTAGACAATTACACTTTCAAAATAAATAAAGGCATTTAAATATTTTTTACTACTTTAAAAACCTTGATATATTCTTAAACCTGTGTTTGAGATTCTTCTGTCAGTTAGTAGTGATGAGGATTCATGCTCTTTCACGCTAGGTGCACACTGCATTGTGTTTCAGATATCATTGTCCCCTTCAAGCTACACTCCCATGTAATGACAATATAAAAACTGTCAGCGTCCTCCTTGTCCTCCAGGTGCGGATCTGCCTTCTCTCCCTCTCTCTGTGTGAATGTAGGCGTGGGTTTTTCTAACCACCCTCTTCCAGTGGTGGACGTGGTCTCAGGAAATCTATAATCATCGGAAGTACTTAAACCTGGCTTCCCCCTCCACTTGTCCCCAGATTGTTGTTCTACACTGGAAAAGTAATCTGTTGGATTAACATGAATAAAATTTGTACATCGGTTGCACGCAATAAAGTTATGTTTTGTCAGCATTAGTTTTCTGTTATAACTGCATAATTTTTTATGATAAATGAACATGACTTTTATACTTTATATTTAGGTTTTTCATTCATGTCAAGTCTTTATAGTTATCTCATGTTAATTTAACACAAAATGTTTATGTTTATACCTTTTTTTACCTTGAGGATATTTAGTGACCTTATGTTAAACCAACATAATTATTTCATTTTCAATATATTCTAGTATAACTGCTAAACTGCTTTTTAATATGTTTGCAATATATGTATTTGTCTTGTTAATCTCAAATTTCACTTAAAAATGTTTGTTTGTCTACAGCCTGACTTCTGTCAATGACAAATGGATTTTGTACATCCTTATACTTTAACTAAAAATATCTATAATATTAATTCTAAAGATTTTAAAAGCAGTAAGGCACTAAACAAAAACATACTTCTTTAAACAAGTATCTGTATTTTCTCAATATTGCACAATTACAAACTGGACTTCCACTTAACACAGTAAGCATGTGACATACACTTGTTTGAACTGTAATATAACACAGCACTGAAAAACATACTGTTGGACCTCTAATGCAATACCACAAGCAAGATAGGGTGCAACAGTGAAATTACTAAAATGTCTCATAGCACAGTAGCCCAAGCAAACTTTGTCTTTTAGCTCCAAGACCAGCTGGACAGCAGCCACAGTCCCTCAAAAGCATCCTTAAACTCAGGAGAGTATCCAGAGGTACAAAGTAAGTGTTCAGTAGTCCAAACAACACAGCAGCACTTATTCCAGAGTGTACTGACTCTAGTAAGACCAAAGGACAGTCCTGATGTCCTCTGGTTTGTCACAGGCATCTGTGTTTTGAGTATACAACATTTTCATATTGGTCTCCTCAGTGGATCCTTGGGTGTGAAATGAGTGCAATGAAACCTGTGTTTCACAAGTTTCTGCTCTGCATCAAACCAAAACTGAGGCACATGTAAGATGCTGGGCCAAAATGTCCTTTAGCTGGATGCGCTGAATGTCTCAGAGTCCAGGGAAGTCAGTATGCCGGTACTGATACACCCACTGGAGTCATCCACCAAGTGAAGGCATACAGCAGTAGCTGAAGTGGAATGATCTCAGTACACTGCAGGGCCGAGGTGTTGTCCCTTTGTCCTGTACTTCATCTACTGAAGAGCAGTTCAGTAGTTTCCAAAAAGCGTATCCATAGCTTGTGTCCAAGCTTGACATTGGTGTTAAGGCCGAACTGTCTTTGTGTGTCTTTGTAAGTTCAGTGACAGGTCCAGGAAGTCTGTGTAGAGTCAGTCTTTGACCGCTGATGCCTCCGAGGATCACTCTACAGACATCACATCAAGATTGATAAAGATTTGTCATAAAAAGATTGTTGCATATACTTCATTTTAGGGATGCAGGTATTTTTTTTACTGTATTTTCATCTACATTTACTGATGAGGGGGAGAGAAACTCAACTGCAGAACTCCTGGCAAGTCCTCATAGAGCCCTCGCACTGCAGCACGTCATGGCCTTTTCTGCATTAACCACACCCACTTCAAATTTCTGACCAATCACACAATAGTTGTCAGACATCCTAAAAGAAAAAAAGTTCTGTAAGAATGACTTCATTTTTTTCTTGCAGCCCCAGGAGAGAGAACAAATCTCTCTGTTCTTGCGGAGTATGTAATGGCCTTTAGACCTTAGAATATTATTCATAATTACAGAAATTTCTCTTAAAATTATCCTAAATTTTCTAGAAATGAATTAATCCAACTAAAAAATATGAATAATAGTCACCACAGAACAGCACCTAACGTAAAGTAGAATTCACTCTGGAGAAACAGGGCGTATCATCAGGGCCAACACCAGGTATCTATACAGTAACAAAATAAAATTTTACATCCTTGTATTATGAAAGTCAGAAAAGACAAGCAAAAACAAGTCATACTAAACCTAAACAACAGTAAAACTTATTTTAAAAAAACTCATTATAATCACAGTCACTAGCAATATTTTTACTGTAATGAACTCATTTTTGTGTTAAACTGTTAATACTGGTCAGATGGTGTCTCTGTGTGTAACCTGTGGATGTAGGTCCAGCAAGAAGTGAGTTACTAACATAGCTAGCATGGAGCTTACATTAGATGGAAGCTCAAGACTTTAATTTTATTGGAATTAATTTCATTTTCTGGGCTAGCAAACAGGATATACAACATCTGGATAACTGTTACACTGAAACTTGGGTCTGTGTAGATTCCCCTAGCTACTGAATATAGAAGCTACATCATCCTGTCAGCATGCATGTATATAGCAGCTGTGGCTATGTGCTT
The DNA here is from genome assembly GCA_015103295.1 of Ptychochromis oligacanthus. NCBI lineage: Eukaryota > Metazoa > Chordata > Actinopteri > Cichliformes > Cichlidae > Ptychochromis > Ptychochromis oligacanthus. Next base: position 10,549 of record VVAS01049147.1, read on the forward strand.
GTAACGTTACTGCCCACACGCTTCCAACAGAACAGCCACGTTAATAGCAATAAACACTAGTTTTTTAGTAGAAATATCTAAACTAAATACACTACATTGTCAAAAGTTTCCGCTTGTCTGCCTTCACATGCATATGAATTTGAGTGACATACAATTCTTAATCCACAGTGTTTAATATGATGTCGGCCCACCCTTTGCAGCTATAACAGCTTCAACTCTTCAGGGAAGGCTTTCCACAAGGTTTAGGAGTGTGTTTATTGGAATTTTTGACCATTCTTCTAGAAGCACATTTGTGAGGTCAGACACTGATGTTGGACGAGAAGGCCTGGCTCGCAGTCTCTGCTCTAATTCATCCCAAAGGTGTTCTGTCAGGTTGAGGTCAGGACTCTGTGTAGACCAGACAAAGTTCTCCCACACCAAACTTCCATGGCCATTGGAACACCTGAATTCAATGATTTTGATGGGGTGAGTGAATACTTTTGGCAAAATAGTGTATATAGAAAGGCAAACATTCCCAAAATATGACCTTATATGAGTGTGAATATCCTTTATTTTGTCACAGCCGTCATGTTTCAACAAGCCAGTTGTATCCCCACCCTACCCTTAGCTTGTTTAATTGTTAAGACACTGCTGGTACCACCACTTACTACAGACATTGATGCAAGTTTGTAACAATCTGTTAACTTAGATTGGAAAAATAAATATGCAAACAATCTTAACTCACATTATATTTGATTATTAATAATTTGATTATAACATAATTCGATAACGGTTAACCTTAGCTAACTGGAGTATTATGTTTAAGTAGCCAGCATACATACTGAAAAAGAACCAAAACAAAAAAAACGCTACTTCAGTAAAAGTCCACATGTATAAAGGGTCTAAACTCTTTCTCACTGGTATTTCGGCTTTAAACGTTTATTTATCTTCAAATTGTAGAACTCCAGATCGCAGTAAAGTTAACCAAGAGACAAAATGTAGGACAGTGCAGTTTTTTTCCCTCCAGAATGCCTTCCCAGGGGGCGGAGCTTCAGGAGAAAACTTGACTGCTTTGTTTCATTTCAACATGATTAACTCTAAAAGACTGAACATCCTTCAAGAATATATGAAAAGTGCAAGACTAAATTATGTTGATATGAGAAATATAAATTAGTCATGTTGAATATATGGAGTCAATATATGCAAATTCAACAACCGCTCCACTGCCTTTTTTTCAGTGTACTCCTGGTAGTATAGCTCAGGCCTCTTGCAACCCTACAACTGCTAACCTGCTTGTCAGAGTTACTTTTGCATTGTGCTTACCTGCCTGTCTTCTCCTTCCTCCTAGTAAATGTGTTGGAAAGCCTGCCTAATACTTACCTGAACACCTGCCTGACCCACTCTCACTCAGCCTGCAATTAGAAATTTGCCTGCACTGGAGCTCAAAGTGACTGGAGCCCTTGCCCTGTGGAAAGAAAGAAGATTCTTGTTTAATTACTTACCTGAAGATACGTACCTGAGAGTAGCCCAGCCTGAATACTTGCCTCTAAACATTCATTGTTATTGTTGCTTCCTGAGTTTAGTTCATTAAAACTGTTAAACTTTTTGACTGTGTCCTGCATTTGAGTCCTTCAGGTTAATTTGAGATTTGGGAAAATTTCTAATGAATTAAAAACTAAATTGTTTCATTTACCAAATTATGAGATTCATCTAGATTTGATTTGGGGTTCACCTGTTCAAATTCAATTACAAATACTTAAAGTCACACAAGTGAAGAAAAACTGATCTCTTTGGGCAAAACCCCAAGCAAAAAATATAGCATTACTGGACAGAAAAAATGGAATTCAAATAACAAAAAAATTGAAGATCCCATGGTTCCTGTTGCTCAAAACTCTTGCTTTTAAAAGAATGTTTTAAATTGAAATTAAACTATTAAATTAAGCCTAATAGTGTGCAGAGCTTTATATTTTATGTGACAGTTAACTGATATCATCCAAGCTCAAGGTGCTTGACAGCATCAGTGAGGGAAAATCGCCTAAACTGCTGGTAAAAACCAAGTGTGTAAAGCTTTTAGAGACTACAGAAAAGGCAGTTTTATCAATCTTAAATTAAAACTGCTAGAAGAAGTGAGGAGGTCTTAATACGTTCTGAATCTGCTGTCAACATCACAGCAAGGCATCACAGAAACTGCAATACTTGTGAGTGAAAGTTACAACTGCATGAGCCGAGATCATATTATCAGTTTAATTCAGTTGTCTAACACAGAAAAAAGCTACTGGATGTGTACATGTGAAATATAGTGAAGAAAAAGAGATTAAAAATGTTTTTCCTATGGTTCAGTACCATCAGAGATCATTGTTTAAACAGTTTCAGTTTTAAATGTTATATTGTGAACGTCTTCTTGTTGTCCTCTCACAACTACAGTGACTCTCAGCACTGTAAAAGCCACCCACAGACCTGGGAGTCTGTCTGGACACAAAGACGCCTCTCCTCTTCTTTCCTTTTTTTTTAATCACTAATCAATTTCCCCTCAAAGGGACCAGAGAGCTGTTTAATGGTTACAAAGAGCAGAAAACAAGCAGAGAAACAGATCAAAGCTTCTCTAACACTAGCCAGGTGCAAAGCTCTAGGATCAAACCTTTTATGTGACGACTCCAGCAGCTGCGTAGATAATTCACAATATTATAGTCAGACTTCTCAGTCCCAATTAAAATGCAGTGACGTCACTGCTGATAGTCATTTATAAGCTAATAATATCTGAGCTGGTTGATTGGATGACTGATACTTTAGATAAGGTGTTTATTGTAGCTCATTTGTAATATCCAGCAAGAGCAACACTTAAAACCTTGTTTGTGACTATTGATTGAAATGCTTTGACAGATTTAATATAATGTCAAAGGACAACTTGGGCCATTTGTTGCATGTGTATTATATTGTAAGTGTGAAACTTAATTTAATAACCTCATTTTACCTCGAAATTCTACCTTTAATAACCCACCAAAAACAGCTTTGTGGGACTTTTTGTAAACCTCAGCTGATGTAAACTGACACAGTCAAACAGGTGGGTGCTTATTTGTCATATGATGGAGCTGACCTTTCATCTGTACGAATAAGCAGTGAGGACAACAGAACAGCAGAGGTCTTTCAGAAAGCAGCTCCTGGAGTGTGGCAGCCTGGGTGCTGATCTTTTGTGACAGCTGTTGTGTGGTAAGGTGTGGCTCTACTAGGTTGAGAAGTCATTTCACACACACACACACACACACACTGCTGCAACACTTCGTGGTCACAGCTGCACCTGTGATGCAGACCCTTATAGTGTATGAGCACAGGAGAGAAAGGTGTCACACACATAAAGACACACACCACATGGTAGAGATAACACTGCGAAGACAGCAGCTCAAACTGAAGAAAAAGAAACCTGAAAGGAAGATGTTATCTGGGCAGCTGTAGTCAAAATCAATTTGCCAGATTATTTACTGCTATTTTGGCACACAGAGCTGCGAAACAACACAAAAACAGCTTCTCAGTGGTTGTTGCTCATACACTTACTATACAGTATGTGGGAGAAACACTGTTATACTAGTGACATTTCTGAATGTCACGCACATGGTTTGTGAAGTGAAGTGGATAATTTTGACATTGAATGATTGACACCCTTTTTCTGCGCTCAGATAAAAATCATTTGCACAGAAAGAGCATTTCGAGTCATCTACTTTTCTAAATCATTTGCTTTAAATTCATTCTTTTTCTAATCTTTACTCTTTCTTCTTGCCGTCTTTCTCTGTCTTCCTGTCTCCTCTGCTATATGATAGATCTGTTCTGTCAATGCAACTCCTTATCTTTGCTCACCAAGTCTCCCCTTTAAAGAATCTGTCTTTTATAAAATATATGATTCTTTTAATAGAAAAGTCATGCATGGGAGTAAATGTTCTCTTTCATAAGAGTTAATATAATTTTATGTATTTACCAATTACCACAAACATTACCATATGCCATTATTATTTTTCCTGAGGTGGACTTGATTTCTCATTTCTGGCCAACCTCTATTCTAAATTCATTAACCCCGTGGACTGTGGTTGCTTTCTTTGGAGTTAAGCTGTAGTATACCTTAAATGGAGGAAGTCAGTGATGTGACCGTAACCTGCAGACAGAGTCAGGCGATAATGGAGCCAGGCCTGGGGGAGGAAGAGCTTGGAGCACAGTGAGAAGCAATTTGAGGTAGCTCAATAAGTCATGACCCTGTAGAGGTTTTATCATGCAGCATTCAGGCTTACTTTCATGTGCTGTGACAGAATCAGGAGGTGCACCATTAGGCATGAATTCCCAAGGTATAGCATCAGATCAGGAAGAAAGGAGACTTTAACCAGCTGGCAAATCAGATTTGACCTATTCATACTGGATGTACAGTATAGGTTGCAAACGTAGGGATCCTGTTTTCAGATGAACCTTCTACAGTGACATAAAGAGCTATGCAATCATTTTTAATGTGATTGTGTCTAATATTCCTATATATACATTGCATGGGGCAAACAATGTTACTATACATAAATGCTGTCATGACCAAAGCATAGACATGATATAGTTTGGATGAAAATGATTAGGTAAAGACATACTGTATGTTGTAGTAAAGTATGGCTTGGCCAAAAAGTAGTTCATTAATGGCACAGTGACTGAGTGCAGTTGACAGCTGGGGCATGGGAGTGCACTACATTGGTAGGCGGGACAGTGGTGCTTGGCAGGGAGGCCAAAACTGTCACAGCTCATTGCTACGGTCAGGAATGAAGAGCACACTTCTCATCAGTGTATCTTTGCTCAACCAAAACATCAGCTCTTCATATAAATAACTGCAGAAGACTTTGTACTTTTGAAAACAGAATAATAACTAGTTCCATTAATTATAGGTTGTGTGACCTTATAATTGCTCACTGTTTATTGCACGGCACTTTGTTTTTCCATATCAGTTTAAATGGTAAAATAGTTGAATGAGTACCCCTCTATGTCATCCCGGTCTCAGGAGAGCAGGTGGTGATGATGATGAAAGCCCACGGATGAGTCTGTGATGCCAGTGTGAACCAGATGTCAAACTGAGGTCTTCAGCTGTCTTCCTGGCCACTGAAAGTGCGCAAACACTTTCAACTTTCAGCTTTGAGTCAGCTTTACACACAACTGACTCAAAATAAAGACTGCTTGATTAAAAATACAGTCTGGTCATGGTGACAGGTCAGGAAAAATGTGATGCAGCAAACTGTAAAAGCAGGAAGAGTGCAGAAGGTCCTTTGTTGTTCTGTTGAAACCACCTCATTAATAAATGAAGGAATCTGTCTGTGTGGGTCTGGTCTTTGCTTTTCTTGCGTACCGTTCATCCAGTCTACTTTGCACTTGGCTGGTGTAGGCCTATTTCTGATGATGCAGAGTCAAGTTTGAAGCAGTTTGGCTGAATGGTTCTTGAAAAAAGCAGAAACACTGAATAAAACCTGGCCAGCTTCACATCTATTACTACAACACTGTCAGATGCATGGATTTCCTTACAGAACCAAGTGGTTGAAAAATGAAGCAATTGCAGAAGTGGCAAAAACTGTAGTTCCTCTAGTGGCCACTTGAGGCTGGCCCCAAAAGTGAGTCACTCCCCCACAGACAGTGTAAAAGATGGATGTAGCGACTGTGACATCACCCACTGGTTTGTAAAGATAAGCCTTTTTTTGCTTGGTGCTTTGAAACTGGACATGATGCGAAAGGGGCGGATCTGACTGTGAAACTGCACGCTGATTGGGTAATGACTTGTGAATGACAAGTCATTACTTCATCCATCTTTTATACTGACTATGCAGTCCTCAAAGACTCCCAATGGCATTAAATATATATATATATATATATATATATATATATATATATATATATATATATATATATATATATATATATATGTGTGTGTGTGTGTGTGTCTATATACTACTTGGTATACTTGGTATACTTGTGTATATACTACTTTTTTTCCCCTTCATCCATATGGATAGTTGTAAAATATTAAGTTAGGGGAGTGGGTGCT
>VVAS01049230.1:0-10405 GCA_015103295.1 Ptychochromis oligacanthus
GGAGCTCACCCCGCTGCCCCTGCTCAAAGGTGAGGCACTGATTTACTGAAGCAGCCATGGGTCAAAGCATCCTCCTTCCATATGGAATGAAAGGTGACATTAAACTTACTGTTTGTTTTTTGTTTGTTTTTTTAACCTTCTTCGCTGCTTAAACTAACCTATATGACTAAACATAATACACCCACTGATCCATTGACTGGTTTCCACTAATACATTTTCTCCTCTCTGCCCTTGTCCAGTCTGACATGCTGAGGTGACAGCAGCGGCTTTGATTTATTGAACCGATCCACTTCCAGCCTACTTCTGGATATTTGAAAGGCCTGTTGTTGTTTCCTGTGCTGGGACAGCCAGTTGATTTCGTTAACAGTTTGATTGACATGATTGAGATGATTTATGCATTTTCCCCCTATTAAATATCAGAAACAAGTGAAAAATGACCATCACAGTGTTCCACAGTCCTCGTCTGGTCCACAAGCCAAAGATTAATAGGATCAGTTAACTATTATGTGAAGCAGCAGAACATCTTTACACTGGTGTTGCAGAAGTAGTTGATACGTTTTCTTAATTGCTGCATTTCTGGCCTTTAGGTGATTTTGAGATGTAGCTATTTCTTAAAGAGTTGACAATGAAAAGGAAAACCATCAGAAAATGTGTCAACAAATGTCTGTTTTCCACCCAGTCACCCTATTTTTGCAGTTGACTGTGAGCTGTTTTATGTTTTTTTTTTAAGATAAATTGCTTGTATAGAGTCACTTGATTTGCAGTGACCACATTCACCCCCACTAAACAAACCCATCAAATATGTGTTTTCCCTTGACAGGCCACTGTCACTGTGAATAAGACTGCCTTGTTAAACAAACCTCATACATGAAATACATAAAGCACTAAAGATGTTGACATTCAGGCTGGCGCAACATCCGCCATGAAGGCAGTCTGGGCTGCACTAGTTGCAGGTCTGTCGTTGCCATAGCTCTAATCCCAGAGCTGCGGTTACTACACAGAGAACAATTTCATCTATAGAAGCGTGTCGTGGCCTTTCAGATTCAAGTCCTGTGGACGCAAAAGCGCCGCCTGCATTTCCTATAGACTCTACCTGCCCAACCTGCAGTCAGGGCTGGGTGAAGCTTCCCATGATACTAGGGATGGGCCGATATATCGGTACCTCAATTGTGCACTGGCTTAATGCTAAGAGCATTAAGAGCGGAAAGAGGAAATTAGTTTTTATAATGAAGATTCCTTTGTTTCCCAGCCCAGCCTGGAATTGCACAGTAGGCTACATTATACTGTGTAAAACAGTGGTCAGCTGTGGAAAACTTGTGATCGGAATACCTAAGTGGGATGTGCTAATGTTGAAATAATTGTGATGGACTGTTGACCACACAGTGAATCCCCATCTTTTGTCCTATCTCAGCTTGGATAGGCTCCAGCACCCCCTACAGCCCTAAGCTGGATAAACAGTAAAGAAAATTTATGGATTTATGTATGAAATAAGACTAAACCGAGCAGTTTTAACATTTTATGACATTACATATACTGTACAACATTTTCTGAATCCAGCTGTCAAATCTGAGGATTTACTGATTGGATGTCTTCGGTTTATGGATGGTTGGTTGGTTTCTTGAAGAGCATCTGGCATGAAAGGAGTTCACTGACATTATGGCTTATCTATATATGTATTGTAGCATTTATTCCATGCACACTTACTTCAACAGAAGATATTTCCTTGCTAGGCTTTGTGTTTTAGGCAGTGAGAACATGTCAGAGATGTCCAAATCAATATTTCTGTACTTTTTCGTTTGGTTCACTCAGTCAACAAGCCCCATTGCTTCATGTTCCTTCCCTTTATATGTACTTGCTCTTCTGTCTCTTCATCCCTGACTTTTCTTCTGCCTCGCTCACTTGCGTGTGCAGTTGAAAAGCAGATTGTATGTGCTCGTATTTCCCTCTGACCCCTCTTTATAAGGTTACTCCCCCTTTCATGTAGCCTGCAATCTTTTCCCATTAACCCTCTGAAGAGAAGACCTCTGTGCTGTTAGAGGTGGTGTGAGGTGTGTGCGCCTGCGTGTTTGCTCTTAGTGTTTTTACACATCATTTCAATGGCTTTAACTTCCTCTGAGGCACATGAGCGAGGGGTGTGTGCAGCAGGATGATGAGAGGTTTTTGCTGCATCAGTACAGCACCTTTGGTTAAGTTCGGTCTCTGCACATGTGCTGTAGAAGTCCCAGTTACCACATGGCTGCTGCAGCAGCAGCACTGTTTCTGGACACCCTTGAGGAACTGATAGTAAGATGCTGCAGCAGGAAAAACGTCTGGCGTGGGGAAGTCTCTAACGGGCAGTATGTAGGCCAAGTGTAGACAGACTTGTGGGTGTTTTGCCCTCCAGGGAATCACATTCTCTTTGTTAATTTGAACTCCTCCTCCTGTTTCTTTCGCTTGAAGCCCTGAGCAAAGCTTCATTCCTTCTTGTGAATATGACAGATAAGAGACAGAAAGATCTGACATTTAACAGTGAGCCTGAATATGTCATAAATATGCACATTTTTAGCACACTGACAGCAGGCAGTGTTTAAAGTTACCTATAGTAAACATCAGTTTTTGATATGAGGCTTAGAAAGAGCTTCAATACTTCGGACCAATTTCAACAGTCAAAATAGCACGACAGAATAAGCTCACATACTGAGGCTAAGCCTCCATCAATCAGAATGAAATCCAGCCATATCGCGCACCTTTGCAGATGTATGGGGTAAAACATCCCAGCAAACATGGCTGAAACCCCGACGTCATCTCTCTGGTCGAAACCAGTCGCAGTACGACGCCAAAAACTGAACCACAGAAGGATAGATGTTGACGATGTTTCCACGTTGAACAGAAGTCGGGTCAGACCGTCTCTTACAAAGGGAGAAATGTAGATCAGATTATTGCAAAGAATGGATTAAATGCATTTGTCTTCTTTTGTTTTTCAACAATTATGTCAGCTCAGTAGGATAAGTGGTAGGTTCAAGAATGTGAGGTTGCCATTTCAAGTCACCTCTGAGCTGTGTTGTTTTTCTTCTTGTTCTTTATCGGGAAACTTCTTTTAATTCTGTTTTATTCTATCCAATAAATAAACAGTAGAAGACAATTATGGAGCCAAAACGTTCTCTTACTAGAAAGTCTACCAAGGGCGTCCGGGCGACGTTTAAGAAGCACCTCGAACCAACGTCGTGGTAACGTCCGTGACGTCGGTTTGACTTTTATTTTGGGAATATTTTTAACCATGACTAGACATCAAGAAAAGACTGCCAGCTGATGGTTCATCAATGTTTGCTGGGACATAACATTAAGGCATTTTTATGTTACCGAAAACTGACCAATGAAGGTGTTTGGGCCATGATGTCAGCAGGTCACTGTTTCTGACTGGCCATTGTGGAGCTGAAGTAAGGTTAACATTACCACCTGTTGGTCTGGTATATTATTGACAACATCTAAATTTTAGTTTAGCATTTTTATATGTAAAGAGATTTAAAAAAAAAAAAAAAATGTATATTTGATCTAGACCCAAAGCAAAAGCAACTTATTTACACAAGAAACCATGTATTTACTCAATATGCTCTCAGGGATTTAAAGCCAGTGCTGGGAACTCTTCTGTAGTGGTATTTGAAAATCATCGTAGGGAAAAGTCAGAAATTGGTGAAAAGTGAGTCATTAAGTGTAAAATAGTAAAACTACATAAGGGACTTTTTGGGAAATGTGAATTAAAAAACAACATTTTTTAACAAAGTTAAAACAAGTGAACATTAGGAATTGTTTTCTACCAGTGCACCTTTTTCAGGTCAGTAGTTTTAAAACAGGTCAGTTCTCTGCAGCAGCTCTGCAACAGTATTACCATCCATAATCTATAGTGTTATCATGTAAAGCTGTTAGTCGATCTGTGAGAGGTTTATTTCACCACTGACCGTATTAATGATCCCTTTAGGATGAAATCCATTCATAGCTTGCATCTTTGGAGATCTGAGTAGTCTGTGAAATATATCTGTCTTAAAAACAACTTTTTTTGTAACTGGATCAAGACCAAGACAATTTGTGGGTCAATTCTTGTGTTCAGTGCAGTCCAGTATCATCGTAAATCTCTAAGAACAGGAAGTGGAGTTGTTTATGTAGTGAGATGCACAGTAAATGTCTGGAAGTTGAGGTAGTCGGTTGCCGTGCATGTATTTTAACACTTCTTAAGTCACATACAGAATAAAAGGAGGAGCTGGGATGGAGGTAGGGCTGCAGGATTGCGGCCAAAATGATTATTATAATTATTCATTGGTTTTAGTGACAAAAATGTTTTTCTCTGTCATGTAAACAAACATAAAACTGCTTTCACATCCATGTGGTGCGACATTCCTGTTAATGTACAAATCTTTGTATCAAAATAAAATTGGTCCTCCTTATTCATCTAAATTCAGTGCATCTCTTAAAAGATAAATATAAATAAAACAAATTATACCAAAGCTTAACACAAAATTAAACAAACAGGGCACTGCTTTCACTTTTACATTGTGCTACATTCCTGTTAATGAATCTTTACAGACAAATAAGGTGGTTATTAACCTGACCCAAGAGCTTCTCCTAGAAGCAAAATATTAAGTCTTTCACTTCATTCATTATACGTGCGTGATTGATGAGACTAAAACTTGTAGCAAACTACTCGACGGCTGTGAGATCCCTCTCTCTTTCCCCTGTGATGTTTTGCATACCTGCACTGTATGCAAAACAATTGTGGAAGGGGATAACATTTTTTGTCCAGTATGTTTACCATTTTCATTACTCACCGTGTTTATTGGACACACATCTTTGGCCAAATGCGATTGCGTTGGTGATTTCGGTGAGTTGGGTGGATACGCAGACGCGTTGTACAGGCTCACTTTTATGGACGATTCACGTTAGCAAACTGCACTGTTTTTCTTGGCCTTCATGCATTCATCATACTGCAGCTCTTTGCATATGATCTCCCCTATTGGTTAACATCGTTTGCCCTAAATCCAAGGTATTTCCAAACAGCGGGTGATGATCTGCTTCGAGGGACAAGCTCTTCATCTTCTGCTGTGCCAGACGTTTGATTTTTGTTTTGACGGTCTGTTGTCTGTAGTATATTACTGTGGTCAAGTGTGTTCAGCTGTGGTTGGTGCCGATTCAGGGAGCCCTTGATTTGTTTTTGCTTTGCGTTCTGTTGGCGGGGCGCGCATTTTCAGTATTGTTCAATCATGTTCATGGGGTTCTGTGGGAAGCCAAAGTCTTGATCGAGATAAAAATTCGATTAATTGTGCAGCCCTAGATGGAGGTGGGTTGCAAAGCAGCTTGCAGTTGTGAAGCAATTGTAGACAGGCTAAAACAGATTAAATAACCTGCCCTATGTGAGATTTTCCAATTAGATTTGTAGACAGCTGTGTAGGGATCAGCTGAGCCATCAACTGTGGGCTGATCTGCCTGGGCTTGACTTTGTGACCCGCCTGAACTAACGCTATGCTGGATTTTGAAAATGCTGACAGTGGACATTAATCAGGTTTTATGCATCCTATGTTAAATATTATAATAATCCTTAAACTGATCCTTAAGCTGAAACACTTTTTTTTAGAGCTTTTATAAGTCCAGTAGTTTAAAACTGATCTCAACCTGTGAACTAGCATGTAATCCATCAGTGCTTTTTGTAATCAGTGCTATTAATTGTTAAAGTCAGTGATAGGGATATTAGATAAATGCATGTGCAAGCAGCCTGTTATAACCCTTATGTAAGCAAATGTCTACCTTGTTAGTAAGTCGTTGAACAAGGTATTGACTTGTGACTGAGACTCAAGGCTGATGATCTGAACTCTTAAGTGTTTCTTGAATTACAATACAAAGGAGGGTTAATAATAATACTATTCACACAGTTAGGGATAAAGCAAACACATCAAAATTGCAGTAAAGAATACCTGAAGGTATAAAATGAGATGAATACATGAGACTTGTGAGACTTCAGTAAACAGAGAACTAATCTGGAACGCTGAATTGGCTAATAAAAGAGTAGCAGGGACGGCCAAGCCAGTCAATTAATCCACAGATGAAGGGTGAAGGATACTGGGTCCCTATAATCCTTTTAACAGTGTATTCATATTTGGCCACAGGCCTGCAGCATGTGCGCATGCACGTACACACTCACACAGGCACAGGCATTTCACTGCTTTCTGATCGCTGTGTTTCAGGACTGGTTCTTCAGAGCGGTTACCCTGTTCTGCAGAGGACACTTTATGTCAATATAAATAGAAATGCTTTTCCAAAATGTGAAATTTATGATAAGCCAAATCCTATGGTAGTAAAAAACTGCCTTTATCGCTATCAGCACCTGCTCTGTTTTCAGTGGTTTCACTTTTTTTCCCACCATCTAAATGTTCCTGTTAAAACCGAGCTTTAATGACGAATTTTTAAATTAGATTTCAAAAATTAGTTTTCATAAATTAGATTCTATTCAATTTCAGGAAAATTGGTTGATGATGAAGTCAGAGAACCAGCGTTTTTCTGGGATCCAAGCATATTAACACTGATACAGAGCCAACAGATGGGCATCAGCAATGTTTTAGACATGGTGAAAGCATTCCCTTCATTCCCCCCTCTCTCCACACTTTCATCATCGCATTAAAAAATTATAAAACACTCGAGGACGGTGTCCAGTAAAGATGCTGGGAGTTAATGGTTCTGGAAGGTAGCCAAGTGGATCTGACTGTCGGCTGTACTCTCCTCACTGTTTCCATTTGTACAAAAACAGAATCAGACTGCAAACAAGCAACACATAGCAGATCTTCACCTGACTACTAACCCATCCATCCATCAGCAATCCAAAGCCTAAAGAAGTCAGTTTACCATAAGAGGAGGCCAAGAAAACTAGGGATGTTCCTAGTGACTAAAATGAGAGAAAATATTACATTAAATAACTAGTCTGAAAGTAAGAAAGCAGTCAGAATTGATAAAATTAAGCACAGTTTGAGGTTAAACAGTTTGAGGCACTTTCTGCTTTGCAAAGCACATAGACTGCAAAGATGGAGCTGGTCACTGTAACGTCACCCTCTGCTTAGCGAAATCCTCTTGCTGTGCCTCAAGCTGAGCGTTTTGGCCGTCTCCATCTCGGTGTTTTGAAACCGGACGTGACAAGTGAGGGTGGATCTGACTGAGAGATACTGCACACTCATTGGCTACCAGCTTGTCAGTCACATGGTAAAGCACACCCTTATTTATCCCCCTTTTTTGACTCTAATGGGGAGCATAATTCACAAAGTGAACATCATGCAGTACTGAATAAAAATAGAAACTCATTGCTTACTTACGGTTTCCAACAGACTTCTCGACAGATGGAAGTCTTTTTGCCAGCAGAGGAGTCGGCCCCTGCTGGCCATTAGAAGGAATGCAGGTTTAAAGCGATTGCACACACACACACACACACACACACACACACACACACACACACACACACACACACACAGTGTCAGGTTAGTTTGCCACACGTGGCTAGCTACACCACTGCTAGCACCACAGACAGTATGGTCTGTGGCTTCAGCTTAGTGGAGTGACTGTATATGCGGCTTTTCTGCCGTTCATTTTATAAATCTGTGCTTTTTGCAAGACTGTTATTCGTCTTGCTTTAAACCTTGCTTCTTTGCAACTTCCTGTCACATAGTGAGAGAGGTGCTGCTGTCGGATGGGGCTGTGGTGCTGACTAAGGGCATCTTAGACCCGACCGTTATTTGCTGTTAAATAAAATATGGGTAATTACTTTAACCGATTAGTATTTCTGGTGCCGACAGGAGAGGGCACAAATGTTTAATCGTCTAGTTAACTTATCGCACACACCCCTTAAGGAAACCACCAGACAGATTCAGATTTTTGGCTTTTTTCTGTACATATTATAAAACAATGTGATTGCAGAACTATTAGCTGGGTTGGTTCTCGGCTCTCTCCCGGTTTTTAGTCCTCCGTGTCTTCAGGTTCGCTGCAGCTGTCTGCTTAACTAGAGAACAGGCTGTTTGCTCAGCGCTCCTTCACAGTTTGCGATGCTCTCCCCTGGGGTCACAGACACCAGCCCAGCTTCTCGGTCACGGGTGTTGTGCCGCTGCTGGCAGGCCAACCAGACTAAGGTCACATTCCTGCCCCAACTTCAAGTCAGCAGACACACAAACTTGTGATTAAGATTTGTGGCCTGTTCCCACACCAAAGACGGTTTGCGCGTATATGATTCAGGATGATTTTTGAGATTACTGAGCTAAACGTATCTATTTATGAAAACAGAGCAGACTGCACTGGATTCATTCTGACCTTGAGATACACTAAGTCTCTGTAGCTTACTTGTACACGCTTTGCATAGCATATACCTGAAGCCTGTACACTACGCTTACATTCTGATCTGACTTACAGTAAGATAGTCATGTAGGTGCAAATACACACAGCCTTTTTCACAAACACAGACTGAATTTACACGAAGGGCAAAACACGCCGTGAGCAAGGATAGAAGCAGCCATTGCCATGTGTAGGAATATCATCAACAGCGATCGGTTGCAATGAAATTACAGGGCCGCTAACCAAAAGCAACATTGTGAATGAAAATAAAAGCGTCTGCACTGCAGGTAGAAATGTTATCACTGTGCAGAGAAAGTGTAATTACTTATAAAAATGATATCCAGATAGCAAATGAGTCTGATAAGTGCTGGAGGTTTTGGAATAGGTTTTACCTTTGCCAGGTGTTACTATGCAGTAGGTCAGCGATTCTGTTCTGAGCCGCCTGAGGAGGGAATCTTATTAAAAAAAAACAAAAAAAAAGCTGTAGTCAAATATTTCCTAAAGCCTGAGTGTGTGATTGTATGTACATCTGCAGGGTGATCATGGGACGCTTTCTGGTCTATCTTGAGATCTTGGAGAACATTGTTGGTGCCAGCAGCTACCTCAGCAGGAGCTCAAAGAGAAAACGCACAAAGCAGACTTTCTGCTCAGCGGCTCATTCGGTCACACTTTCACCAAGCTTACACTGCATTTTTGACTGGAGTGAATGGCGTAGTCCAAAGATGGCACGACAGGAGACCCAATACATAGGGAAGGTCAAGGCGTGCCGGTTATATTGAAAAAAGGCAACCCACAATGTGGCTCGTTTTCTATATTTAAAATTGGGGCATAAGCAAACATGTATCTGTATTTGGAAGTCACAAGATGATCATACTAAAGCTATTCCTGTAAACCGAATGTCACCAGAGGCTCTAGTTTTGCCGCCCCAGTTAGAGGAAAAACTAAATTTTGTCACGATCACCATCTGATCAGGAAAACAGCAGCAGATTAAGGCCAAAAAACCCCCCCAAAAAACCAAAAAAAGCATTTGTTTTGCTACAGCTGGTTCTTACTTTCACCCGTGGTGTTGGATTTCTTCTCATCAAAAATTGATACCTAGCTGTTTATTATTATCTCCCACACTTATGTGAGAGCAGCAAAACTGCAGCAGCCGTTTCCATGCAAGCACCCATCAGTGTGCAAACTAGCACCAGCATTTAATTGATATTTTAACCATGCCAAAGAAACGTCCTCATAAGTAAATAGCCATGCACGATGTTCTCCGTCCTTGACATTTTCAGCGCTGGCTGCCAGCAGCAGTGGCTTTTCAAAGAGCTGCTGAGTGGCTTCAAATAACTGTCAGGCCCTAAAGGATGCTGTGTGAGCTCAGAGAGTGTTAAGTCTCCGATACCTGAACAAAACCCATTCTGCCGGTTGATGTAGCATTTAAGCATCTCTGAAAGCTACGAAACACCCTCCAGATATAAGACGAGCGTGACCGACAATCAGACTTTGTTTCGCAGAGTAACAGATGGGGAGTTGATGCGTTGTGGGATAACAGGAAGAACTGAATGTCATTTCATGTTTCGAGTAAAACGGTTATGTGAAGTAATACTTCATGTGCTCATATTCCCCTTTAAGTTAAGAAATAGTGATCTGCGCAGTAGATAGTCAGTCTTTTTGCACCTAGGCTTCTTAGCAGTGTTTCATTTGCATGATTATGTTATCAGCCCACTGAATGCTCTTTACCAGGTCACAGTATGCTTTTTTAGTGCTTCTGTTTCTGATAGGAAATGCATTTCAAACGCTCCCACTGCTGATTTGGAAAGTACAAAAATACACTGCTGCTTGTGTTTCATAATGTTCTCGAAAATGGGACATTTTCACTGCTAACAATGAGGGGATTAGAAGGAAAACATGCTGTCAGATGTTCCTATTGAAATCTTAAAGAACACCTCATGAAATCTAGCAGAGTAAGGAAATGGTATCTTATGTAGATACAAAAAGACTGTAATCTGTTCAGTATAAAATCCTGTGTTTGAAGTTAAAAAAAAAAAAAAAAAATGAAGACAACAGGACACGGTTGATATCTGGC
>VVAS01049238.1:0-10381 GCA_015103295.1 Ptychochromis oligacanthus
TATTGTTATTTAAGTACTATTCCATTTACTAATGCTATGGTTTCTCATACCATTTTCTACAAAACTTTCCATCAAAGATATGATTTTAGGAATTTTTGAGGAATACTGTGACACATGTATGTGATTACAATTATTTCCAGAGCCTGAAGAAACAGTGACTCAGCCTTTAAGAAAGTTACCTGCTTTCATTCAGAGTCCTGTGATAATGTCTGTCCTTTGTTCTGTGTGTCAGTAAAAATCCATTTGAGACAGACAGACAGTCCAGCGCAGCTGGGTCCCAGCATGGTCCACACCCTCAAACACACAAACACATACGCTATCCAGCACAGGAAGTGACATCATGTACCGCTGGCCAAAATACAGGAAGCATGACGAAAGCTTCTGAAGGACATGAGGGATACATCAGCTCTGTATAATCCACCAGCTGCTGCTGCAGATCCCACACCCATGAACACACATGCACACACACACACACACACACACCAATCACAAACTTAGACGAGCTACAGTCAAATCAGTGTGAGAACCCAGTTGCGCTTTAAAAACAGTCCACTTTGTTAAAATAACATATTTTATAAATTGAAGATAATTTCTTTTCTATAATAATAATAATAATAATAATAATAATAATAATGATAATATTTCTGTTGGTGGCATGACCCTGATTTGTACTTAAAGTCTGAAGCAGGAATTATGGTTCAGTGGAAGTCCGCTGGCAGTCCAGAGGCAGCCCGTCTACCTGCAGAGAGCTCTGCTGTCGATGGAGGCAGTGGTAAAACCAGTCTGTGGGCCACTCTTGCTTGCGCTGTTGTTGGTCCATCAGCCAGCTATGAAGAAGAGTAAAGTTATAACATACAAAGAGCCCAAGTGAAACCGAGTGTTAAAGAAAAATGAAAAGTGTCCACTGCTGCCACTGTCTGTGCTTTTCATGCTGTAAGTTTTTGATCTTTGATGTTTTTTTTCACGGTTCTCCCGTTCCTAGTGAACTCCGCTACCGCTCCCTTCCCTATTCCGACCCACTTGTCAACCAGTCAACATTCATGATCCATAGAGTTGACTTTGGGGGGAAGAAGGGGAGAAGGGCAAAATCACTGAGGGTGGAGAGGGCATCAGAGGGCTGTGACCTAAACCTAACATTTTGCATATAATAGCATTCTGGCCGTTACTGTCTTGGCCTTTTGGGGCCATAAGTGACCGTATTTGGATGAGAGTGTAGAGTGCTAAGATATCAGCTAACTTTAGCTAGCTAGAAATATACATAACATACACATGAAATGCTAGAATGGCACCAAAAATGAAGCACAAACGTCTTGGATGGTCTGTACCACAGAGCGAGCCATGTTATTTGTCAGATAATACCATTAAAATGTTCCAGAAGGCACCAAAACCACAAACAGGGTCACAAGATTCAGTTCAGTGAGTCGAATTTGCTGAGGTGAGTCAAAGCAAACATCTGTTGGTTTTAGCCGACTGTGCTGGCACTCACCCGCCAGTAAAAGTGGCCACACCTTTAATCCTACATAACATTAAGTTTTAACTGGTCCGCTTTTGAACCTTGCCTCAAGTGGCCATTTTAGAAACTGTTCCCATACATTTTCCCAGCTTTATCGACCCCGTCTACTACATATTAACATTTCTATTTTTTTTTTTCACAATTATGTGGTAAGGAAAAATATAATAACTGCCCAAATCAAAAAGACAGTGTTTATTTGAATGAATGAAGAGGTACGTTTATTAAACACACATAAACTGTAAGCTGATGGAGTGGATCGTAGGGGTACAGAATACAAGACTTTGACATCAGAGATTTGGATTTGCATTCTGAGCATCATCTGTAGTTTAGTTTAGGCAGCAAAAGCACTTCGGTTTAGGTGTGGATCAAGACCATAATCTTTCCCTGATCCTGACCAAGTACTGCCATGGCCATGAAAAGGTATAATAATACTTTGGTTGTCCACAACATCTCAGGAAACAAATTAAAAAGTGCAGCCAGTGAATATTTCAGCACCAACAAAAACGTAATCCTGGTGGCACTGCACATTGTCCAAAATGTTGCTTACCTGATGTTGCAAATTTTCTGTATATATAAACACAATTTCTAAGGGATGGGGTTGGTTATGTGTAACAGCAAGTGATAATCATGAATAACAATACATGTATACACTGTATGCACATATGCATATTAGTTACACTACAGAACAGTTGGGTTAAGACCATGATTGTACTCAGGGTTTCCTGTTGTTATGCTTATGGCTCCATGCAGCCCACGTTTACCCCACGTTCCCACTGGATCAGGTTGCCACTGTGTCTCACACACACACACACACACACACTTTTCTTACTTTTATCCCCACTTGCACAATATTTTTTTTATGACTCCCCTTCCCTCATAATTACACACATGCTTTCGTTATGTTTTGGCATGAGTGTCTCTGTCTCTCTCTATCGTTCTCTGATCCCTTTTAATTTTGCTCCATGTATGTCTTGCTTCCTTATTTTTCTTTCTGTGTCAATGTCTTTGTCTCTCCTCTCTGTCTCGCTCCCACACTCTAAACACACACAACAAACACACCACCACCCTTTTAACTTCTACCCGACTCATAATGTCGTGCCTCATACGAAGTATGCATCAATAACCACAATAGTGCTCACGCACACCACACACACGCAAACAGACACAGAGCGCAGCCTGCTGTCGCCCAAACAGCATGCTGACAAATATTCATGAGAATTGCTAAAAAGCTACAAAGCAAATATGTGTGGTGAACACCAGGCTTTGAATCTGGGGTCTGGAGTCATTGCAGGGATGTCACAACTTTGATTTTCTTCATCCTGTCAAGTCACTTTAATTTGTTTTTTTTCCATCTTTTTGATTTTCTTTGTTTCTAACAGTAGTCTTTAATTAAAACCCACCAAATACATACAGTACCTCTCCACTGAACTCGACCACCATCAAGGACTCAGGCTACAGTATATCAGTGGAGATATCCAGAGCCTAACGCCTGCAGTGACAGCGCTGAGGTTGCCAACAAAGCCTTTCCTGTGCCTGTGAACCTCCAGTTTCTGTCTATTTCCATCTGCAGGGATAACAAACACAGCGTAAAGCGCCTGACAAAAACATAAACACGGGGAATGTTCCTAAGTCCGCCGCATGTTTTCGCATGGCATGTCCAAAATACCATCAATCCCTCAATAAATAACTATAATAGCACAGTTCCTTCAATCTAAACATTTTGAGACGTGAAACCTACACGCTCAGAGAGGAAGTGATCATTTACATAACAAATCTGTGTTTTTTAGGACAAAATGTGGCCGTCATATCTGCTGAGGAGAAGATGTGTAAAACTGACATATATTTTTGAAAAATGCACCTTTCACCTATAAGCTCTCGAGAGGTTTGGGTTCCCCAAAGTGGCTGCCCATTGCTTCCTGTTGAGACTGTGGTCCTGCTTCCTGTTAACTATGAACAATTTCCTGGTGACAGAGTGGAGAGTCCACTCACTCTGAGCTGGCATTTACTAGAGAGTTATTGATGTGTTCTGGTATTTTATTAGGGAAAAGTCTCAGAGCTGAGACTTCATTTAGAGCCTCAGATCTGAAGGAGAATGAATACAGTGTTTTCTGTTCTCACTAGACCTCGAACTGACTGCAGCTATCCAGTTAGACAGAACGTGAACAGGAGACCATAATACTCTTTGGTACTTTGATTTGAGGTTGAGGTTGTTCAACAGTTTCTTTAAGTTCAATTTGCATGTCTTTGACCTTTTTTTTTCCTTCCTGTAAAACATAAATAAATCGAAAACAATACAGAACATGAATTTTCTCATCAGTGTGTACTAAAGCTACCTTACTTATCTAAATCAATGAGTGTCATAGTATTAGGGTTTTTCATTGTTTTTGGGGTTTGAATTCTTTGTTTCTTGGGTTTTATTGTTATTCTCAGTGTTTGAAGTTTTGGTTTCTGTTGGATTTCTGGCTTCCTGTTTTTATTTCTTTATTCTAGGAGACTGTGTCGTCACTGATTCCTGATTTTATTTTATGGTAATTCTAGTGATGAGTTTCAGTTTTGCAGTCCAGTTTGTTGGTTCATGTCTCCATTTTTATTGGTAGCAGTTTAGTACTCTCACAGTTTTCCCTGTCTGTAATGGCATAAATGGGATATTACATGACAGATGTTTAGCTCAGGCCTTTAAGCAGAACCCAAGCAACAGGCATTAAAGGTGAGCATCTCAGTTATCCAGCGGTGGAAATAGTTACGCATCTCCATTGTTTGCCACATGAATGTGCAACATGCACAATACAGACAAGCTAGAATAGATAAGGTGGAAAGAGGCACCTTGGTAATGCGTTGGGGCTCCTATCTGGGCAGTAATTTTGAAGCTCCTATCTAAATAAATAGTGGTGAACTATAAAGCTAGAGACCAGTTGATGATCCCCTGGCAATCTCTGGTCGCTAGGGAAAAGCGTGTGTTCCCTGACCAGTTGGCGAGTGGCTGCTGGATGTTGCTGGCTGTCGTCAGGTAAAATCGGTTCCCTGTGATTGCTTTGGATGCTAGGAAGTTGCCATGGTCACCTGTAGTTTGCATTAAAGACACCAAGAGACTTCAAATACTCACCATTTACTCTCTGAGCTGTAGAGAAACTTAAAAAAGTGCGACGCAAACCGGAAATATAGAACATTCAAATGCAAAGTTTTACCTCACAGCTGCAACGAACACAATTCAAAAGTGCGTTGCACTTTTCACAGTTTCACTACCGCTGGGCGAGTAGTTTGTGAAGGTTTCATGTGAACTACAGGCAACCTCAGCAACCTGTTAGTAACCAAAGCAATTGCAAGGAGGTTTCCAATGCAGTACCGTATACCTCTTTGTGACTAATTTCACCTAGCAACTGCCAGCAACCACTTTCCCCTAGTGGCCCGGCAGTTGCAAGGGGTCACCGTGTGACTGGGGCCAAAACCGCTCTAAAATAAAAAGCTTTTTCTCTGCAGTTTCACATCATTATGGCTTCATTAACGGCTCAATCCAGAGTGACAGGATGGTCGGTCTCGTCTCACCAGAGCACTTGAACACCATGCTAATTCACATTCAGAAAGAGCAAACCAAGAAAAGAGTAAGTACATTTACCTAGAACTTTACTAAGATAACAAATAGATATCTGAAACTGTTGTTAACCTGCACTGCAGGCAGACCTCTGTACAACATGACTGGCTCAGATATTTGCTGGTTGATTGGCTCTTCAGGGGCAGGAGCAGAACAGCTGTCATCTTTAGACTTCTATTCAGGATTCTGAGAGTGTCATATCTTTTTCCATGTTATACTTCTGGCCGTAGTGTAAGATACTAACATCACAAATATGCATCATAGCAAAAAAAGAAAAAAGAAAAAAGAAAAGAAAAAAATCAAGATTAAAACACAGAACAACAACTCAAAGGGATAAGGGGGCTGAAACTGCACCAAGAGAAAAGGATGCAGCTGCACTACCTAATGAGCAACTCACAACAGAGTAAAGTCACGTGTGGACAAGCCTGATATTGCATATTAATAGTGTTTTAGAGAGAACACTAAACCCTGACAAATTTACTACACAACATGTTCAGCTGTGGTAATGAAGAACCTCATACACAAACAGTTCTTCATAGGTAAATGACAAATGAATAGTTTGTTTCTAGTTGGCTGTCTGAAATAACCAAGCAAGAGTGGCCTTGCCCATCAACCTAACAATCACTTTAACAGAGCTTCAATCCTCTGCAGAGATGTAAGGATGGCCATGCTAGCAGCTGTCAGGTATGATGAGTGAAAAATTTAAACATTTGGCAAAAACTCCAGGTACTACTCACCCCATGCTAATCCCATGCCTGATGCATGGTGGTGGCTGCATGATGGGGAGCTTCTCAGAGAAAGAACAGAGTCAGTGGCCAGAATTAAAGCAAGGATGAATACAGTCAAATACAGAGAAGGCCTTAAAGGAAACTCTGGAGTTCTGTGACCTGAGGCTGGAGCGACATTTCACCTTCCAGCACAACAGTGATCCAAAGCATACAGCCAAGACAACTGAAGAGTGTCCCTGCGTGCCCCAGGCAAAGCCTGGATCCAAACCCCAGAGTGCCATCGAGAGTTAAACATGGCAGTTTAGACATTTTACTGTCCCGTCTGACGGAGCATGACAGGATCCAGCAGGAAGAATGGGATCAACTGCCCAAATCCAAGTGTGCAAAGCTCATACTCAAGAAGACTCAAGGCTGTAATTGCTGCCAAAGGCTCTTCTACACAGCCATGAACAAGGGTCTGACTAGTTTTGTAAGTAATAAATTTTAGTTTTTTTTATTTTTTAATAAATTTGCCAAAATTTTGAAAAACATGTTTTCACTTCGTCATTCTGAGCTATTGAATGTAGGTGACAGGCAAAAATTACAGTTTAAAATTAAATCTGTAAGACAATAAAATGTGCTGCAACTGAACAGGTCTGAATGCTTTCCAAATCCCCCGCTTACGCATGCTTCTTGTGGGTTTGTTGGTGTGCAAGTGTGTGACTGTGTGTTTAATCCCCTCCAGCCGTTTCCCCTACTTTCCTTTCGCTCAGTCACAGGCCTGGGAAGCAGTCGTGGGGGGGATCTCTCACAGCCGCTCAGTGTGTGTGGATTTGTGTGTGTGTGTGTGTGTGTGTGTGTGTGTGTGTTTAGCAGACAGCTGTGTGGACGGCCGGGAGCAGCCGTTACAGCAGAGACCCACACACACACACACACACACACTATCCCATCACGGCATCTAACCCCACCCCACCCTCTCCTCCCCTAATATAATCGCTGCTTCTTCTCTGTAAAGGGAGATGTCAGCTGGACTAAGGAGATCACTGATTGTGTGTATGTGTGTGTGTGTGTGTGTGTGTGTGTGCGCTTATGTATGCATAACCAGATCATGTGTTAGGTCAGGTAAAGAGACAGAAATGGTTGTCCAATGTGTGCTACAGACCGCACGGGTTATTATACCAGTGTATGTGTGTGTATGTGTTTGTGTGTGGTGGGGGGACCACCAGACGGCAAAGCGGTGACCTCTTTCCAAGTGTGTGTGGGTGTGTTAGCTGAGACAGGGTCACATTACATGGTTGACTAAGTGTTCATGTACCATTTACCATCTTGTGCATGTCAGCATGTGTGTGTGTGAGCGTTTATCTTACATCTGTGTGGGCAGGGGTTCAACCACGAAACGTCAAGAACGATGACGGTACAGAACTTACATACAAGGTCCAGTTAGCAAGTCGAGGTAGTGATTTGCTCAGTGAAAAATTTTAGACAGTAAAAAATTGCATTTTTCTTGGTTCCTTCTTCCGTCATTATCATTGGTTCTGGATGAAAAGACTGCATTGGGCAACGCAAGTAGAGAATCAAACAGGATGTGAACAACAAACTTAATTGGAAGTAAAGTCGAGGCCTTTAAATGTGATTCTTTTATTAATCTTTGTCTATGTTACACATCCCAAAGATCAAAGCTGAATAAAGAAGATGCCTTTTGAAATCAAGCAGACTTTTAAAAGTGACAGTTTGAGTATGCTCTCCTAATGTTTGACTGCATCACGTTCTTCCAGAAATCTGAAATAATATCTGATCAAATAAGTAAGAACAGGGGTCTCAACCCGAGGTTCTAGAGCCACATGCGGGTCTTTTGCCTATCTCCAGTGGCTCCCTATGGCTTTCTACTGCTGGACTTTTATTAAATCAAATTGAAACCTTCCTATTTTTTTTTTTTAACTTTTACTATATGTATAGCTATTAGGCTGCTAATTGTTTTATTTATTATCAAAGTAGGCTCCTTTTAATTTGTTTTATTTGTGCAGTTAGGGTTCCGGCTGTGTCCACGTGTACACGGGTATTTTTCAAAATGAAGATTTTTCTGCATTCATTTTAAAAAATATCTCCGCTCACATGAACGCGCAAAAAAGCATCTTAAGCGCTGTCAAGAGCATGCCAGAGCAACAGGTGGTGATGTAACCCTAACCTTATAGAGATTTTGGGTAATCAAAAGCCTACAAAGAATAAGGAGATAAAAGCGCACACTTTTGACGTGGCAACACAAAAGCTCTGTTTTCCTCGTTCACATTTAAACGCAGTTTTTGAAAATCTCCACTCTGGCAGGAGTTTTTCAAAAGCTCAGTTTTCAGTGATCTAAAATGCTGTTTACATGTGGACAAAACCCCAAAACACATAGAAAAGGCTAAGTTTACCAAAATACCTGTGTATGTGTGGACAGGGTCTCAAAGTGGCCTGCACAGCTTTATGGCTTTATAGCTACTCTGTTTAAAAGTGGGCCATCCACCCATTTTCTTAGCTGCTTATCTCAAGGAGCCTATTCTGGCTATCACAGGGCGAAAGGCAGGGTACACCCTGGATAGGTCCCAGTCCATCAGTAATGTTGATGGGCTAATTTATACTTCACAGGCTGTCGCCTTCATTAAGATATGAGAAGGTATACTTTATTTATCCCAAAGTTGGGAATTTCTTTTGTTATGGCATGGAAAAAACAGTTAAACAGTTAATTTAAACACAACAAACATGAATTAATGGCTTAATAAAGTAGGCTCAAATATGTTTTGGTTTCCATACATTTTTTTGGGCAAGAATTGCTTAAAAATGGCTCTTTTGATCGTAAAGGTTGCTGACCCCTGGAGAAGAAGAACATAGTTAAAAACAGCTCAAATGATGGAGAAAAGTATCAAACTAAGCAATTACAATATAGATAATTTCACAAATTAAAAACAAGAGATACTATTAGTTCTTCTACTCTCTAGATACGCATCATATTAAAGGAATAGTTCAGGATTTTGTGAATTATGCTCTTTGGGTTTCCAACACTTTGATGAGAACACTGATGCAACTCAGTGTTTCTGTCTCTTTGACACCAAATTTGTCTCTGTATCTCGATCTCGCCTCTAAAATTTGGAACATTTCTTGCTGCAGTAATAGGGATTAACCGTATGTTGTTTCGGAGCACAGACGGGAAGTTTGGTGTGGGAGTCTTCGGGGGTGGGGGACAGAGGGAAGAGCACGACCCCAGTGTTAGTGTTGGTGCTGCCACAGGGACCCAAAAGAAACAGAGCTGTCAGGAGTGCTCCTGACTGCTAGGCTCTGCGTCAACCCACAGACCAAATAAACAGCAATCAGCGTTGCGCTAACTGCTCTGTGACAAACACACAGACACACACACACACACTGCAAACCGTAGAGCTCAGTGAGTGAAGCCATACTCAAACACAGCAACCACACGCACTGCACAGAAGTGCATGCTTATGTGCACACACACAAATACACACAAGCACAAGCATGCACACAAATGCATACACACGTCACTCACAAGTCCAAAAGCAAACAAGCCAGGGAAGTCTGTCTAATTAATGTTTTGAATCTGCTCTCTGAGTGATGTAATGACAACACGTAAGTCATGCAGTCATAGACTCTCAGCACAATGAGTGTGTGACTTCCCACAAAGCTGGATTTGACTTCCAGTGGGTGCACCAACATCTCACCTGTGATATTTAACCATAAGTGGTTAAAGAAACATTAAAACAATAGTGTTAGATTTTTGCTTGATGTAATCCAAAATTTCTGTTGTAATCACCTGAGAGATAAAACATTTCATTCATGGTTTTTTTTTTGTTTTTTTATCATTAGAATCACAATATGTAACACAGTTGTCTTATTTATTTATTAATCCATCCAACCCAGATTTTATTCCAACTAATAGGAAGGGCACTTATTTACTGTGTGGGTTTTACTACTTACCGTATGTGACACTGGAGACAAATGAAAAATGCTCTAATACACTTTAATATTATTGTTTTTGCCATTTTTGTATTCATTAACTTCAAGTGCACAAGAGAAATACAAAATGCACCTATATGTCTTCACTGTGCCCACTTGCATAATACATAGTCAAGGTTATTTATGCAGCACATTTCACACTAACATGCTTCATATAGAAGAAAAAAAAATGCCACAGATCATATATGGCAAAAACAGATATGAGCATACAGTCCTGTGAAAAACTAAGTACACCTTTATTGTTTCCACAGGAATTAAGAAGGTAAGTAGCAGCCAGGTGCTGCTAATCAAATGCACTTGATTAACTGATCATCAGCAAGTGTGAGCACCTCTATAAAAGCAGAAGTCTTGACAGTTTGCTGGTTTGGAGCATTCAGGTGTGTGTTAACACAATGCCAAGGAGGAAAAACATCAGGAATGATCTTTGAGGAGTAATTGTGATGTCCATCAATCTGGGAAGGGTTATAAGGCCATTTCCAAACAATTTGAAGTCCATCATTCTACAGTGAGAAAGATTATTCACAAGTGAAAAACATTCAAGACAGCTGCCAATCTTCCCAGGAGTGG
>VVAS01049289.1:0-10398 GCA_015103295.1 Ptychochromis oligacanthus
AAAAAAGAAAGAATGTATTTCACTTAAACTAAAAGTCTTAAAGATTTGCAGTTAAATGTATACTTTTGTATTATTGTTGTTGTTGTTGTTTTTTTCTTTTGTTTTTTGTTTTTTAAAATTTGTTTTGAATAACTGTGTGCCTTAATGCCGATCAACTAATGAAATGGTGTCAAATTTAATATATAAAACTAAGATGCATGGTGTAAAGTAAAAGAAAAAAAGTCAAAGTGGATTTGGATACCAGAAAATAGACACATTTACGTTTAAATATGGCGTTCTATTAATTATTTTATAGTTCATTAAAAGGGTTCCCCAGCAATTTGTGCAAGCATGTTCAAGGACTTACAACCGGTAAACGTGTCATATATGTGGTCTGTTAGGTCAAAAATCATATCATGAAGGGACACAAGTGTAGTTTAGTATTTTCAGAATCTTGTATAGAATTCTGGGAAGCCTGCAATGGAACGAGTTAATAAGACACACAAGCGCGCGCACACACACGCTATTGCCTTGTCAGCTAACCCCCTCTAGTGCCGAGCATCCTGCACAGATGCACTCAGTCTCCTTATAGTCTCCGCTTCAGCTGCTCTACCGCTGCATCCCAATCATTTCTCTAGTCAGCGTCCTCATCTCACTGCTGCAGCGGATCGAGTTGGAGCTGGCAATCCTCGGCACGTTGCCGTGCCAAAACCAGGAGTTAAAGTCTGTCACGACTCTGTGCGCTAGATAAACGCACCACACTGCGTTTTAATCTGTACTTGAGGGGGGGAAATGAAGTAACTGCGAATAAGGTGCATGGGAAATCTTCAAAGTAGTTAGGTGTTAAGTGTTTCTCACTTTGTCTTAAAATTTGATTTCACTTTAGATATTTTGCCGACTTCATCCAAAATCTCTCCGTTCCGCGCCATAGCTGGCACTGCCACAAGGTAAAGAATGGACCATTTCTGGCTCTGTCACCCGGCAGCTTTCTCCAATCGGGATCAAATGTAAAGACCTGGAGCAGCGGATCGGTGTTTCTGGAGCTTCCAGTGGCGTTTTTCTCTGACTACAGCTACCTCTCGGCCAGACGTATCCAGACATAGCCGGTGATAGATGTTGCAGACATGAGTTTTGGAAACAGATTTTTCCTCGTTTCACTCTTTCTTGGAATTGCCTTCACTCGTTTCTGCTACTGCAACCAAGGTAAGAAACATCCATGGAGCGCTGCGTTCCGCTACTAACATGCCCGAGTTTGTGTAGCCTAAATGCCAAGAGTTTAGTTCCTCTTTTAATTTTTTCCCAATGCTTTTAAAATGTTCACCATAGGTACTGTTTTCGGATACATACTGCAGTTGCATTACTGTAGGACAGTAAATTAACCTGATGGGGCAAACGGGTTCAACCGCTAAACGGGTTTTTAGTTCGAGCAAATCATTACTCAGAACTCCCGCAACAAAAGACATTCATCTTGTGGGCGAAAAATGAGAAGTTTGAAATGTGAACGATATCACTTTTCCGCAATTTATCAGCAAGTAGAAAGGCGCCTGCAACAGGGAAGAAAGACATGAATAAAGGAAAATAGAAATCTACTTAGATATCTAATATAAGCTGCATCTTCCTGTTTCCAAATTTATTTTCACGGCTTTACTCATCCTTGATAGTCTTCAATATTCTTTCCGCCCAGACAATGATCATGTCCTAATCCAGACTGCGACTTTAAGTTTATTATATTCATAGCAGAGTTTTAAAGGATTTCCTGGGTTCTGGTTTTATTCAAGCTCTAAATCAGACAAAATTGAAAAAATGAAGAAAAAAAAAAGAAAATAAAAATAAAAAGAAATCGGCTGTGAAAAGACAACTGTCGGTCTGCTTTAATTACACATTACACATTCACGTGCAAACAGACTGACACAGACACAGGGCGGCCGAAGGGTTTAATCATTTGGTGGGTGACAGAGTGAGAACGTGTGCGTCTCCGTGTTGGAGAGTCTGTTTTTGTGCTGTGGGTGTTGCAATACATATTAGACACGTTCAGTTTAAGATTCTGAGCTGACAAAGAGTGCGTGAATATGTAAATGTGCTTGGATGTGCTTATAGTGCTGAATGTAAAAGCGTGTGTCTGTAAGGGGAATTGTGTCAGGCAACCCTCCTGCATGTATGCTTCTTTTGCATAAGTTTACTGTCCGCCTGTGTTTCATTATGATGTGTGAGCGTGCATGTGAGTGTGGGCATATGCTTGTGTGTGTATCTGTGCATGCGTTCCTTGGTTGCGCCACGTGCACAAACACACACATCTGCCGCATCAGTGAGGTTTAAAATAGTCTTATTGATTGGGCACGGAACACAGCGGGATCTGCCCCCCAGGTTATATTTTATTGTTCTCTCTGTTCAGTAAGAGCGATGCTGCTCCCTGTTCTTCTAGACAGCTGCTACATAACAGCCTCACTGTGTGTTTTTCTCTGCCACAGATTGAATGATTGAACTGATGTCTGCCTTCCACTGTACTTTAGTCTCTCATATTGACTGGTCTGGGACCTCAGTGGCACAATTGCAGTCGTTGTCTACCACAGAGCAGTGCAGCTCAGCATGGGAAAACTGAAACTCAGATGACAAAGAAAAGTGTCTTGTAAGACACTGGAGGATAAGGGTTTCTCAAATAATTGCTTTTGTATTTGTCAAATTAGCACAGACTACCTGCTGTGCATGGTGGCTCTGTGATTTCACCTGCTTGTTACTGAGGATGATTTAGTGTTGGATTTGCTGCTTTCTGAACAGCGGCATGAATCAAGGTGGCAACCACTATGGGATGGGCAAACTTCACACCCAGTTCTAAAATCTAGTCATCCCATGACAAAGAAGGGAAATTTTCACACATTTTTGTGTGTTTTCCTGTCTGTTGGCAGGGGACAAAATCCAACCCAATTACATGGAGGGTTAGTGTAGATCGGTGCTTTTGAACACAGGCAAATGAGAATTTCACAGAAAAAAAAAATAATTGGTCAGATGTCCGCTTTTATAAAAACAATAAAAATCTTCTCCTTTTGCTTCTTTCTGTATCTTGCCTCTGTTCACAGCAACATATTCCTTACGTGAACCCAACTAGGACTGTGCAGTTACTTACAAATCCCTACTCACTCACTGCCAAGTTTGAGCAAGCACTTTCCCCCATCAATAGATCTCTGCCCATAATATTATTTTTGTTATTTCCCCTAACTTCCCTGCCTTGTGAAATCATCAGAAGAAATATTTCTTTCACAAATCTTATTTACTGAGCACTTTTCTTGAGTCCTTGTGGAATTTTCCTTTAGCAGAAAAATTGGTAATACCAGCTACATTAAAGGTGATAATGTCTTTGTTCCACAGTTCTGAAACTGTTCAGATTGTTTTTCCTTGCAAAAGAAAGTCAGGCATGAAAATCAGGAAAGCAATCCATTCCTGGAAAATGAAAGGACCACATGTGAATGCCTTTTTAAGCTGGTTAAATGCATCTCACACAAACACGAAGTGTTCAGCAAAGCATGGAGAAAATCTTTGGCTTAGACTCTAACACTTACTCATTGCAATAGTCAAAAAAAAAAAAAAAAGATCTTGCAAAAAGAAAAAAAACTTGAAAATAATGATTCAAGTCTTTGCATTGATTTGTGGTGATGCCTGATTAAAGCTTTTGCTCTCACTGTTGTCTCCCGCAGAGTACCAATATCGCCATAATCAGATGAAGGAGATATTTATCAGCAGTGTTTTGTCAAGGAAAATCAACCAGCACCCAAAAGTGTTCACTCTGCACCTTTGAGACTAACAAGTCACTATGTTTGTTTTTGCACCTGTTATTTCATATTATACAGGGGCAAGACTGTGTGCTTTCATATCAGTTTCAGTATAGATAGTTTTCATCAATCAGCGCAAACATAATGACCATGAGTGAGATTTCCTAGGATTTTTCTTCATATATTGCATACAGGTACCATCACTGTTAAGTGGAACACATGCTGCTATGTATAATAAAAGGTCTTTCCACAATTTTCCCCTTCCTAGAGTGACTGAAATGGCTCCAGGCTGGAGACTGTTAATTTTCCCAGGGCTTGCCCTCTTCAAAAGTGTTCCTGTATTCACATAATGATCATTGACTTGTACAGAATAGCATATTTCTGTCCACCTGGTGAACAAGATCCATTTCATACTTTGCCCTGATGAAAATGACTCTTCAAAGTCATGAATGGGCAAGAAAATATACCTCAGTGAATTTGTATGAACATTGCCTTCACTCAAAAATCTGTTTTGGTCAGTGTTACTTCTCAGAATGTCTTGGACATTGGACCTTCTCTGTACAAAATGATGTATTCAAAGTTTTACACTGAATGACTGTGTTCTTATTATACTGCTGGAGCACACTAATATACACATACATGCCACTTTTAACACAGCACAAGACTGCATGCAGTCACATTAATGAATAAGTGCCCATAAAATTATGACTGTGCATGCCTCTTGTGCGTCTTTGTTAGTTGCTCAGCTCACAAGAGAATGCCATCTACAACAATAACATGTACATAACATTTTATCCAACCAAATTAATTTTTAATTTGCCATTAGATTTAGACACTTGTCTGTGACACATTATTGCTATTCCCCATCCAGAAGAGAGCTCTCGTTCAGAGCAGGTGTGCACTGTAGCACAAAACACCACACACGCACAAAGGGGCCCAGACAGATAAACAGAGAACATTGAAAAGTATGTTTTTTGTTTTTTTTTTGTTTTTGTTTTTTGTTAAATTTAAATTCACAATCACAAAATAACATTGGTCTCTCTGGCACTTTTGTGGGTATATCTGAATGAAGATGTGAGTACCGTGTTAAAACGACCTATGTCTCAATAAAAATAATGCAGTCACTTTAGCAAACTGATGATGTCAGCAATAATATATATCCCATGTATGAAAATGGCTTATTTCCAGAATGGGGGGCCAGTCCTGTTGCACCATGCAATTTACACCATTATGATGCTGAAATTTGAAGCCTGTATTATGGAAGGTCTTTCAGTGATGTAGGTGACACCTTGTATCAGGCTTTTATATTTTAAAAATGCATATTTAAAGATTCTGAATTTCTAATTCTTACAGTTGCATTTTTATATATTTTTGTATATCTTTCAACTTGCCTGCAGGGGATATATTTTATTATTTTAAATTGTTAGCTTTAGTGTTAAACAAACCTAGCCATTTAACTACAACGTGATGTACTTACCTATATTAGTATCTATTTGAGGATCATTGTGTTAAAAAAAAGTCTTTAGTTTTCAGATTCATATTCTGCTTTTAAGAGATGTTGGGAATGGTGTAAAGTGTTTTACTAAGTAGGATAGGATGTGAATAGAATTGTTTTATCTGTGTCCACACATAGAAACGCAGATTAATCTTCTCGTAAATGGTAATTAAATTCATTTCATAGCATTCTGCTGTTGAAATCTGACCCTAATTAGAGATGTCAGTGCAATTGTATTGTATCTGATAACTGATGGGAAACACCTATTAGGACATTACTGACTGACAAGTGTCTAGGACTACAGCATGCTCAACAGGGCTGCTTCAGTATCTGACCAGTGTTGAATAGTATTGGCGTTTATTCCCATCACTCATCTCTCATTTAAATACACTTACAGCTATTATCAGATCAGAGATTTGCTTTGCTGCCATTTATTATGTTGTTGAATGTTTGGTCTTGTTGAAGTGTAAAGATGTGTTGAAAATCCTGTCATGCCTGTCAGGTTTCCTTTGTTATGGATAGTTTTCTATTTCACAGCATATCATCTCGTCATTTGTTTAGAGTGCAGCACTTTGTTTACACTACTAAAGGACAATGTGCAATTCGGACTGAAATGCTCATCAAAATCAATTTTCACTAGTGTCTCTTCATCAAATGTTATTGTTTGTGAGCCTTGCTGCTTACCGGAATGGGTATGTACTGTAGGAAGCCTTACAGATTGAAAGGTTTTGTTATTATCTGGAAATAAGGTTGATGTTTTTTTCTTTTTCTTTTTTTTTTTTTTGTTTGAACCACATTATTCTGTAGACTATATATCGCTACTTTAAGTGAAAAAAAACCCCAATGTTGATTAATCTTTCATCACAACAGAAATCTTTTTTACTATAAGGCATGTCAATTTACTGTTACAGTTTTATTAAATATCTCAATGCTTAATCAGTACCCTAGTGTATCCAATCAACTAAAGGATGAATGATTTGAGCTACACTGTGCTCTGAATTCACAAAATCTTTTAGATTTTCACAAATCAGATGGTTCTGTAATCCAGAAGATTCTAATACAGAGTCTTTATCCTACTAAAAGTGCCCTTAAAGAGGCCTCCTTTGTGTCCTTAAATTCTGTACTTTAAAGAGACAGTGATGCACGCACCTGTAGACAGCCTGGATCACTTTTGCTTGAACACTCATACTGTTCCCATATCTAATTTACATGAAGTAACACTTAAAGAAACCACCTTTGGGTCTGTTGTTCGGGGTGCAGCTATTTTGGGGTGTTTGTGTAGCCTGCTAGGGCTGTAGGCCAGACAAGAGATGTCATCATTCTAGTGGAGCTCCATATATTTATGAGTTGGCCAGCTCATGTTCTATTTATATCTAACCAGCAGAAGTCCCAGAGGACCCACAGATGCTGCCTGGAGCTGTGGGTCCCTCTCAGAAAGACAACTCTATGAAGAGAGATACAGAAAGAAAGAGAGGATGGATTGGATTAGCGTCCAAGATACACTGTTCAGTAGATACAGTATATACCCGAAATAAAATATACACACACCATCAATTACTAGTGCGCACCCATAAAAAGTTATCCACACAAACACAGACTGCTGTTGCTTCTGAAAACTTTGTAAATAAATTTTATATCATATAAAGTTTTTATAAGCATCATCTTTAAATGAATAAATAGCTATCTGAGCAGTGAAGTATTATAACAGTAAAGCAGGCACATTTTGTCTGAGGATGCTTTTTGAACTCAGCCTCTGTTGCCAGGTCACACCTCTAACTCC
Organism: Ptychochromis oligacanthus; assembly: GCA_015103295.1. NCBI lineage: Eukaryota > Metazoa > Chordata > Actinopteri > Cichliformes > Cichlidae > Ptychochromis > Ptychochromis oligacanthus. The sequence continues at coordinate 7,019 of VVAS01049289.1, forward strand.
TGTACTGTCAGTTGGGAACAGTGCTAGCACCAGAGGTGTTTCATTTGTAAGTATCCTTTGTCTGGTTCACAAATCAAGCAGAAATTTCATGGTGCCACACGTTTCTTATAAACGTGGGAACACAAGGTTTCGACCAAACAGTGCAGTATTCTCAGCTGAATACATTCACACTGCCTCCTTACCTGTAATGTATATCAGCTGTTTCTTATACATGGTGAAGTGAGGTGTGAATCTCTTCACTGCAGTGAGCAACAGCCAACTCTCACTAATTAGGCTGTTCTCAAGGGAGTGTGCTGCTTACCTGCCCACAGTAGCCTAATGGTGACCATTAACAGCATTGGCAGAGACACCTAGTCTCCAATCTGGCACTGATACTGACATGGCACAGACCCGGCATTGGTGGGCAGAAATAGACAATCAGAGATACCACCCAATAGCAGAAATATTAAACTCAGCGAGTAGTGTAGTGAAGATGGGATTTGAAGATGAAAGGATCAGCATGGAGTCCTTCCTTTTTGTGCTGGGTAGGATGGTCAATCAATATAATATTCAGCTATTCTTTCTTATAAATCAGTGTCCATTTTATACACCTAATCTTGGACCAAAACAACCACTATAATAATATAAATAGCATGTGATACATGATATTTATGTTGTTACATTTTTCTTAATAATGATAACAAGAGCAGTGATGGCCACAGATAAGCACAACACCACTTACCTGTGGGTTTGCAGAGTACCCTCAGGTCCATAAATATTTGGACCATGACACAATTCTGTAATTTTTAGACCTCCACAGTGGATTTTAAATCAAAGCATCAAGATGTGATTGAAGTGCAGACTTTTGGCTTCAATTCAGGAGGTTTTACACAAATTTTGCATCTACTGTTTACGAATTACAGCCATTTTCATACATAGTTTGCCATTTTCAGAGGCTCAGAAGTAATTGGACAATTGACTGGCAAGCAGTTTCATGGCAAGGTGAGGCTTGTTTGTTTGTTATTCCATGACAAATAAAGCAGATCAAAGATATGGAGTTGATTCCAAGTGTTGAACTTGCATTTGGTAGTTTTTCACTGGAAAATCTCAATATTAGGTCCAAAGAGTGTCGACACAAGTTAAGGACGCCATCATTAGGCTGAAAAATCAAAATAAACCTATCAGAGAGATAGCAGAAACTTTAGGAGTGGTCAAATCAACAATCTGGTACATTCTTTAAAAGTATGAATACACTGCCCACCTTAGCAAAACCAAAAGGCCTGGAAGACCACAGAAGACAACTTCAGGAGATGATTGCAGAATTCTTTCCTTAGTTAAGAAAACCACTTTACAACATCAAGGCAAGTCAAGTGTGTCTTGAGGAGACAAGACAGGTTACAGTCTACAGTCAAGAGATGCCTTTATGAATGTAAATACAGAGGGTTTACAACAAGGTGCAAACCACTGGTTACACTCAGGAACCTGAAGGTCAGATTAGACACTGCTAGAAAACATCTGAAAGAGGCTGCCTACTGAAAAGACATGCAGACGCAATGTTTCCACTCGGAAAGAGCAGCAAGTCCATATAAGAAAATGTTTTTATCCAACCTGTTTTCCATTTTCATATGCAGTATTTAAGATCACAAGAGACCATCTATGTAATCTGCATTACTTTCTGTTTATCAATAATCAGAATGGGTCATAGACTAGTAGGTACCCTCTTTAGTAGGTCCTGGAGTGTACCTACAACAACACCTGTAGGAATGATTAGAACTAATAACAGTTATTCATTGGTCTAATAACAGTCGAGACAGGGTGTTGTGGGGTCTTGCTGCCTCAGTCTGGCATTCAGCAAGTGAATGAAGCACTTGCTGAATGTTTTTTCTTGTTTTGTTGCTTGAATCTTTTTGTTAACTTCACCTTGGCCTCTTGTTTTTAGAAGCTAACTAGGGATTTACATCTTGTGGTGAATAATATGAATTTTTGCTGATCAAGTCTTCTCTTTATTGAAAAGGAAACATGTAAGCTTGCATGCATAGGGTTCTGCAGTCATAAAGGAGTTTGTAATAGTGAAAATGATTTTCAAAGGTTGTTATTTATTTATTATTATTGTTGTTTTTACTATGTTTTCCATACAGAGACACAACGTCTCAGAATAAGTTAGAACTGTCTCTTCTCTTCTGTTTTAAATCCATTTCTCTGTTGTGTAACCCCTCACTGAATTTGCTGTATTTGCTGCTTTTCAAGTATTTGTCAACACTAGGGAAGATTACCCTGGATGGTTTTGGTCTTGGATGCTGTGATACACGTATTTCTTTATTCAAAAGTGGTGTTATATTATGTCAAAAGAGTATGTACCATTCCACATCTCTGAGAGAAGTTGAAGAGCATTTACTTCTGTATGTTAGTTGCGTATGCAGACACACGAACAGTAAAACTCCCAGTCAGCAGATATTTGAACAATCTCTGTCAGCCAGCCTCCAACAGAAATGCACTGTGTGAAGACTGGGAAACAGATGCAAATGTCCCTTTTTTCTGCTTGCTTCACAGAGGACATTCCCATAGGTATAAATATCACTTTTCTTTTGCCTTGACATTGTAATTCACAGATGGTTATAATCACAGTATCACAGCTATTAAATGGATTCCTTTGATGTACATTTGGTTGTAATAACTAGCTATCCTAGAGTAATGATGTTAATGGAGATTTATTCAGGAAATATTGTCACTGATAAGAGCTGTGTTGGTATAATGAGTCCCCCAAGGACCACTTACAGAGCCCTAAGTGGACAGTCATGACTGACTGACACTTAAAATTCAGTATTTAACTTAGTAAAAATTACATTTTGGTTTGTCAGAAATAGTGTCAGTATTGATAAAGTGCTATTCAGAGAATAGCATTTTCAAGCATTTAAGTAAATGCCTGTTCAAAGAAATATTGGAAGTTGAATTTTTGTTTCTTTTGATCATTTTTAACAGAGAGAAATGAACAGTTTTGAATAAGCCTCTTGAGTCTAGTATTGTGTTTTTGTTTTGTTTTGTTTTTTTCCTGTTAGCTATCGTTCTCTCCCTGAATACTAATTCTTTACCCACTACACCCACTTCACCATGCAGAGCATGCACACCTAATAGGGACATACTGTAAGGGACTGTCATACATACTTTGTATTTGACAAGGTGACTGGATGGGCTCCATGTAATATTTATGGATTTTGAAAATGCATCAGGGTCTCTGTATAAAATCTTTTCCCTAGTGTTGTCACATGCGTGGGTAAATTTTTTTTTTTTTTTTTTTTTTTTTTTTTTTTTTATTTTTTTTTTTTATTTTTTTTTTTTTTTTTTTTTTTTTTTTTTTGGTGGTTTTTTTTTTTTTTTTTTTTTTTTTTTTTTTTTTTTGGTTG
>VVAS01049297.1:0-10872 GCA_015103295.1 Ptychochromis oligacanthus
TATGTCTGTGCCTGTAGGGGTATAGGGTAGGATTAAGAGGGGTAACTAAGGCCAGCAAAGTCTATCCTTTCCTGGACTTGCAATAGCCTGTCTGTGATTGTGTGTTGTGCAGGATACGGTTGGTGTAAATTCTCCCAACTCTTCCAGGCATCTGAGCCCACTCGCTAGGCCTCTTTGGCACGGAGAGAGGGACCAGGTGTCGGCTCTCATACAAAGGGCTTTGATGCCAGAGTGCAGTGAGATGTCGGATTTGGAAACCCCTTTTGCATAACAGTGTGTGTGTGTATGTGTGTATTTATGAGTGTGTAAGAGAGAGTGGTTGGAGACAAAGACTGTTCACTTCAAGTAGTGTCTGCAGTCTGAGTACAACTTAAGCTGAACAGCTTACTGTTTGGTAACACCTTGCCAAGCTTATCTTAAGGATGTTAATCTAAAATACTTAAAATCTGAGTGTTATCTGCTATTACATCATGTTATAAAAGCTACTTTAAAAAACAGACATACCACTCTATGTACACTGCAGAATAAAGTATCAGCTGCTAAAATACATACAGCAAGTAATCTTAAATAATTCATAGGTGTATGACTCATGATTCAGCCCCACATTGAGTCATTTTTAAACTTACAGGTTATCAAGGAAAATAAAATCAGCATTTTTAAACAAATTTGCCAAAAGTTAAAGAAACTAGGAATGTAACATTTTCAGCTGTACTGTGCTTTTTTGCACCTTGCTTTTTATGGCTTTTCTGAGTGGTTGTACATACCCTTAAGTGAGTGTTTGAATGCAGGGTGACTCACATAGCTTTTCTATTCTTCAAAGGAAGTTGATGCTTATTGTATTGTTATAAAGTGACTCCTGAATTTGTTGATTTCATGGGATGGAAATTGTTTTATAATGCCTATCTAAGAGGTATAAATTCATACAGTTAACTGACAGTTGTTGAGCCAAGCGATTATGACAGTATTTGGCAGGCTATAGACCTTATTTATCTCCACTACTGGCAATTTTGCTGAAACATCAATCATCACTGTGCATTTGAATGCCTTCAAGGTGATCTTTACCAGTTCACTTAAAGCCTTTGTAAAAGGTTGTGCTTTTTGCTTATTTTATAAGTTGAAAGATCATAATTTTTTCTAGTTCGCCAAGTGACGGCAGTAAGATTTATTTTTTTCTTAACACACCAAAGCCAAGGGCCATTAAGGATGTGCGCACTTAGTAGTACATCAAAGCTCAGATAGCAGTGTTTGACGGGCACTCCCTCATTGCCCTAACGTGGTCGACAGACTCACTCCCTAGAAGGTGAGAGAACGCTTAGCATCTCAATGAGGTTAGCTCTGTCACGGGTCAACACTGTGCTGCTGAGTTCATAATGAGGAAGAAAGGTGGATCTGTTATTTGGGGATTCTGGGTTGTGCTTTCAGCACCTATGCCACACTGCCCTTGAAGGAGACATTCTCATTATAGAGAGTCAGGATGTTGCAGAATCACATTGAAAATTAAATATGCTTATTAAAGGTGATAGATAAATGAATTATGCTTTAATTGGTCCTTTATTATGAGTGGTTGATTGGATTGTCCTTCGCAGGCTATTGATCTTGGGGCTGAGGTTGATTAAGAAGTGGACCGAGCAGAGGATGAGTGATTTTCAGTGTTTGTGGAGAATATGTATGTTATACATTCACGGTGAGATGCCCGGAAGATCAGCTGTAGCGAAAACATCTTGTTAAATGAAAATAAAATGCCTAAACTAAAAGTGCAGAAAATGGCCTTATCCAGAGTTGTGAATATTTTGGATTAATTTGAAGTATTTTAATGTTGTGGAGAACCAGCAAGCAAAGCTTATTTTACTTTTTAAATATACAAAAAAAATAAATAAATAAAATAAATAAATAAAACTGCTGAAAACAGAGATTAAATGATTTGCTAAATATCTGAAATTGTAGATGCATAAATATATGTCACAATATATTTTCACAGTAATTTGTATCTATACTGTCCTACGTAGTTTCTAACAACCTGACACCCCCCCAACCAAAAAAAGAAAGAAAAAAAAAGGAAAAGACAAAAAAAAAGTGGATTTAATAGGTTTTAAACATCTCACAAACAAAATAAATCCAGTCGATCTTTCATTTATTTCACATTTTTCAAGTAAATGGAGAATAAACATTATGTCATCCCGTACAACTGCAGGTCCATGTGGCTCTGAAGGCAAAGGTGACTTCTCGCTATGACCTGGGGAGGGTTGTAGGGGTTATACACAGACTGCCAGCATGACTAACATTTCCTGCCTCCCTGAGCACAGTCTGTTCAGGTCACACACCTAGAGACAACCCCTCATTGAAGCTAACCTAAAAACAATGACCTGTGTGATGTTGAAACCCACTCAAATAACTGCAGCAGAGGGAGAGAGAGAGGGTTTTCCCTCAGTACTGTGTTCTGTGACTACCTCCTAGTAAACAGACCTTTAATTTGTTTTGCTGGGATGTTCTGACCTCTGCATCATATTATACACCGAGTCTGGCCTTTATTAAATCTCTATGTAGTTTTAGAATTACATTATAGACTTTTATGATGTGTGAAACAGATCACCAAATGCAATTCCCATACCATTGTTTTCTTAACAATACTGTTTAGTTGCTGTACAAAAAAACAATAGAATAGATCAGAGTATAAAAATATGGAATGAGGAATAGCAATATTTAATGGGCATTTAGAAGATTGCTTTAATCAAGTAGTTTTCTTCCCACCACTATACAGCAAAAGCCACTTTCTGTAGTCTCTGTGCATCATACCAAACAATGCCTTTTAGCTATTCTCAAATCACCCTCTAACAGACATGATTACCGTCTTGCTGCCAAAAGGCAGGCTGCAGGATACATGTAGCTTAGCCTAAAAACAGAAATATTTATTTCATATTCCCTGCTGCTAGTCTCTTTTACTGAGTCCTGACATTCAGTGGAGCTCTTGCCATGCTAAACAGCATTTTACAGTGTCTCAACTGAGATGAGGAAAACAAAACCTTTTCTTGGTTTGAAATCCACTAAACTTAAAAGAATCATAAAACAGAAGAAACGTCAGGTGTTTTGCCTCCTATAATATTAATGTTCTATTTCTGTGTATGAAATGTGGTCATACTGAGGTGAGTAAACACATAGTTCTCATTATTTATTTGTACAATTCATTTAATATTCCTGTATGTTGCAGTTAACTGAAAGAAAGTGAACAGGTTAACCATCTGTTGTATGTTGATATAAAAATAGACTTATAAATGTCTCATCCACATAGTTACAGAAGTCAAATATTGTTTTAATCACTTACTGTAATGTATAAACACTACAAATAACACTGAGCCAGTAAGTGAACCATGTGTAGCTCTGTGTAATTTACTGTAGGAGTTCAGAAGACTGTTTTTCAAGCATAATTGCTTGCTGTATAACTGTAAGAATAGAAAAAGATAAGGGATCCATGTGGGATCAGTGCTCAGTAGCATCCCAAATGACTATGTGGATGAAATCTTTGACTTTCACTTTGTGTGTATTCTATATCCAACATGCTGAGTGACCAGGTTTCAATTCCCTGAATGATGTTCATCGCTCCAGGGTGTCTTCAATTGTTCAAGCAGAAAATATTAATGGTGCTGCCAAATTTCCTTTAGAAAGCACCAATAACAAAGTGAGCTGCAGGCAGCAAACACAGCATAGCAGTTCCTGGAATCATTTGCTCTGTTTGTACAAGACTTGAAATTTTACTAGACACTTTTCGAAGAAACAGGTTTACGGCAATGTTCCTGCCAAGGTGAAGGACACACAAAGAAACTCAAGCACAGTGACATGACAGAATAAGGAGGATGGAGAGCATGAAGAAAGCAATAAAACAAATCTCTCATTACATTGTTGCTCCCCCTCACTATAAACACAGGATCGCCATTGGGGGAATTGTTATCATTTTATTTGAAGAACCAGAAGAGCACTGGATGGGGCTAAAACAGCAGCAGAAATAATTAAAAGTGCCCTTATCATTCCTGTTTTCTCCAAGCCACATGGGAAAGGCAGCATTAAATGTCACTGCAGAAAAGTTCACTTTGAATTGTACGTGTCAGTCTGCTTATGAATCATTTCATTGGTCCGGATAAAAAAAAATAAATAACTGTAGGAAAGGGACCAGAAGTAAGTCATCATAGAATCTTTAAATTTCCAGGTAAATGTCTTTACTAAATAATCAATTTGGAGCTTCCTCCTCATTAATTTGTTGCACATTTCCAGTTTCATGCCAAATGAGAGAACAGTTGTCCTGAATACCCACTGCAGCTTGATATGCATGGTGGGTAATAAAATGTCATTGAAGACTGAAGGTGCACTATGCTTATCACTGTAGGTAATTAAAGAATATTTGATTAGTTTTCATATACTGTAAGTACATAATTCAACTAAGTAGGTAATTTTGTTTCTAAAAGAGATTAAACTTCAATTTCTTGTGTTCCACTCCTTGTCTATCAACCCACACTGTGTTACTCTTCTTATACACCATCATGAGGACTCAGTGTTACTGTAGTTAAACTGTTTTGTAAAACTGTTGAATACATTACCCAGTGCACAGCCACTGCATTGCAGAGTTGCAGAGGTGTTTGTTATTTGTTACATGAAAAGTGTTTCAAGTAGAATACATATACAAAGAGCAGAGGAGTAAAAAAATGTTACAAAACAAATCCTGAACTATGTTCTTGTACAAACTGAAAATACTGCCTAGTGTCTTAACTGTTGCCAAGGGGCCATATTTAACTTGTATTCAGCCATGGTTTCTGAATGATTCATCAGCGTTTTAAAATAATAGTTCACTGCAGGCCATTGCAATAAGTTGGCTTCAGATTCACCTTTGATTTTCTGTCATTTACCTGCTGTAGCTGAGCAGAATTTAGACAATGTACATTTATGATAAAAGCTCTTAAGACACAAGAGTAACTATTTATTTTGCCTTTAAATGCAACAGAGAACTAGCTTGTGTCACTGGGTTCAAATTTTAGTCTTTATTTTGTCACACATATTATGCATAAAACTGGTATCTTTTATCTACTATGTAATGCAAATGAACACAAACATCCACTGATTTTCTGTCAATTTTATATCCAGTTATAATTATTCCCATATGTAATAATAAACTATGAAATATATATTCTAGTGTTGCTGTGTTTGACATCACCCATTGGTGTTTGGAGTTCAGTTTTGAATTGTTGAACCAAGAAGTAACTGTATTTGAACATGGATGGAGTGTTATCACCTAGCACTAACAAGATGCATCCACAGACTGTGGGGGTGCATTGCACAAACACCTGCTAGTAAGTGCAAAAAAATAAAAATAAATAAATAAATAAAAAAATAGAATGTTACCAAAAACTGGACCACAGACTTTCTGAACTGTCTGTTAGTAGAACTGACCACACAGCAGGTCATGCTATTTGTCAGATAATTTCATTTAAAGGGCCCCAAAAGCACCTATACCATAAACATGGTGGAGAGGTCCATGGAAATTAGTTATGGTGAGGCTTGCCATACAGATATTGCATGCCTTAATATGATTTTGTGAGTTATAAAAACATAGAGAACTGCTATAAGGGGAAAATTAGCTATAGAGACTAAACCTTTTTTTGTACCAATCTGTAAACATGTGCTGTACAGTTGGGCATTTTAATACAGGATCGGAACTTCAGTTTTTGCTACTAATGCATTGGCTTCACTTTTCATCGCCAGATGTTGGTTTTCCCTAAAATTATATCCCAGTTGTGTACATAGCTGCATTTGAACACTATTCATATAGTGTGTGATATTAAGTATGTTTGTTACAAAAATAGTGAGCAACTTAAATAACTTACCAGCAGAGTTCAGTGGGACAGCATGGTTTGCATTTTTCTTTAAAGTATAGGAATGTAATAAGAGCCTGATAGGTTTGCCATACTTTCTTCAAGCAATGTTATCTCCCTGAAACAGTCTACTACATATGATGAGGAAACATACTTAAACATTAAGAGCTGAGCTAAAAACTGAACATCAGACAGCTCACTGAGAATGGAGACTTCATTTACCATCTCTTTTTAAGGCGTCTCTTTGGGCTATAGGAGACTTGAAAGTCAGTGCTACTGGGGGATAAACAACCCTTTAAATTCCCCTTAAGCAAATCCAAGCTGATTGCTTTGACAAGGTGATGTCACACAACCACTCACCGCCGTTGCTGTCTTCTGCGCACAGCTTTCAATTCCACTGGAGAGAACAGTGCCGGCTTAACAGCTTGATTGGTCAAGTAGCACATCAGAGACACTAGACAACAGTCAGTCTCTGAGCTCAATGCTACTATGCTTTGTTTCTTGGGTTTGCTCATACAGAATAAAAGACAAAAGATAATGGGTATTGACATCCTTGGTGGATTGCTCACAATTTCATTGCCTACAAAAATAAGAACAAATTGAGCTGGATTCTAAAACCTATTAGAGGAAAGAAAAAACAAAACAAAACAAAGGTTGCAGAGTTCCATTTAGATATGATGGAGAGGAGAATCTCTCTGATTTCTCCCTGCAGAGCAGTGTATACCAGAATGACCTCCTGCCTGATGCTCTGCTGACTATTCATTTATAGACGGGAGGTCACAAGGGGGACATAGTTTGGACTCTGCACGAATTCATTACTGCAACCCTACTGCCTTATAGAAAATGAAGTCCCTGAAAAAATAGAATTAAAAGAGCTGAGGGAAATGTGCTAGCTTCAAAAATGTACCTGCATTTGTGCTGCCAAAGGTTAACTCTTAACATTTTACCAGTGGCGGCTACAGCGTCAAGGCGTGCTTGGTGCGGATCTGTGAGGAGACGCAATATGTTCCTTATGATGTCAGTGACTGGGGAAATTGGAATCGTTATCTCTCTGTCTCTCTGGCTCAGTTTTCTCTTCCTCTCTGTCTATGTCACTTTCTCTTGCTCACTAACTGCCAGGTTCCTGATTTCCAAATACAACTGGGTTTGTTAATTAGACACAGGGAGAAAGACAGAAGGATAGATAGAGGGACCGTTCATCATAGTGAGAATTCCAACTTTGGCAGTCTGGAGAAGAGTATAAAAAGTTTTATCAGATTTTGTTCTTGCTGTTATGAATTTGGATATAAGCTAATGGCTAATGATCCTAGGATTCTATTGTTGACAGATTAATACTGGAAAGTTGTAACAATCCTCTCAAATTTAGGCTTTCTGGTATTTCAAATCATGTGGTACAATGTAATATTAACTTACCTGAAATTTGTAGATTAGTTAAAATAAACAACAGGTCCTCTAACTGTACAACAATTATATTGGTGATTTTGTTCTTACCATCTAAAACAACCTACATGAAGTGGTGGAACAAAAAAAAAAAAACCAATTTGACTAATAGACCTGAGATTTCAATATTGTCTGGGACAATTTTTGCTTTCACTTCCTCTCACTGCTTCATTAGGGTTAAGAAAAAAATCACAGTTTTGTTTAATCTTTTCTAAAAGTTGACACCAGCAAGCCTTTTGGGTTCCTTAAAATGTGACTATAGGTGATACAGCTTGAATAAATAACTCACAGGATAATTTTGTGGGATCTCAAAAAAGCCTAATTTATTTTCAGTAAACTTAGGAGAAAGGTAGCCTACCTGTGTTCTTCTTTTTTGTGTCTGTCTGAATACACATTGACTTGATCCAAGGTAGTATGTGAGTGTGCCCCACATCAGAAAAAAAAGATATTTGCAGACAGTAACCTTAACCTACCCTGGATGCACTTTTTGTCTACTTCAAGGCAATATTCATATAATGTTGGCAATGTTTCTAACAATGAAGGTGTGGTTATTAGGCTCGATGAAGTGTGCTTTGCTGTTGAGAAATTGGCAGTGGAAAAAAGCATGTGTCCCTGACAGAATAACAGCAGAACATCTGAAGTATGCCAGGAGAAGAATCTCAGTATTACTTTGCATTATGCTTTTCTGGACTCTTAATGCAGGGCATCCTACCTGAATCCATGTTGACTGTTCTACTGGTGCCTGTAGTCAAAAACAAAACTGGTAAAATATTCAACATAGAAAACAACAGGTCAATTACTCTGGCTAGTGTACTGCCAAAATTAGAAGGAATTCTTCTGGATAGGCGTCAAGAATACGTAACAACCACCGACAATCAGTTTGGTTTAAAAAAATAATCACAGCACTGAATTCTGAATTCTCAAGAAAATTGTTTCCAAGTATAACAGACAAAACACAACTATATTTATGTGCTTCCTCAATGCATGAAAAGCTTTTGACCATATTAACCACGTAAATTGTTACGTTACAAGAACGTGGAGTCCCCTCATATCTGGTAAGGCATTACTGGTATTCACATCAAACTATGCAAGTCCATCTGCACCCTTTTTAGTAATCAGTGGGGTCCGACAAGGTGGGATATTGTCATCTGTTCTTTTCGGTTTGTATATGGATGATCTTTCTAAAATATTAAACAAGGAGAATACTGGATGTATGTTGGGGGAGACCCTTACTAACCATCTGATGTATGCTGACAGTTTAGTTGTTTTTGCCTCCTTACAGTGATTGCTTGCAGCAGTTGCTGAGGGTCTGCTCAAGTTATGATTTTCAGTATGATATTGAATTAAAATCTAAAAAAAGTATAATAATGATTACTTCAACTAAGGAGGATCTGTTTAGGAGATCAGGTTTTAAATGTGACTAAAGTTGTGTATTTGGGTCACATCATGAGAAATGGTGGTGATGATGATGATTTGCAGCACCAATGTTGTAAACTATATGCACAAGCAAATATGCTAGTCTGTAAACTGGATGTGTATAGATGATGTTTAAATAGCTTTTTTAAGAGCCTATTGTACTCCAATATATAGAGCACATTTCTGGTGGGCTTACAGGACAGCAAAACTGAAAAGGTGCCATATAATGATGCAGGATCTTGCTCAAGCTTCCAAGATGGTTAGTGCAAGCCATATGTTTGTGATGAGTAATGTTCCTACCTTTCATTCTGTGCTGAGAAATTTTATGTATAAATTTATGTGTTGATTAATTGATTCTGAAAATGTGGTCATAATGGCTTTAACTGTGCCCACTGTAAGTGACACAAGATATTCCTCCTGCTTCTTGAAAAAACACTGGAACAATTGCTTATATGTATTGCTTTTTATTCTTTTTATTTGAAATGGACTATAATGCCTGAAATAGTTTCTCTTCATAGCTACTTTTATCCCACATCAGATGAACAGTATCTGAAAGTCATGTCCTTAAGAAATCACAAAAAATGCAGCAAAGACCTGACAAAGGACCTGAGAGATGCATCTGTCCCTTCAGGTGATCCATCTACTGTTTGCTGAAGCCTCATCATAACTGGTCTCAGTGGAAGGGTGGGTGTCAAGAATCCATTCCTAAGGAAGGGAAACAGGGAGAAAAGGCTGAGGTATGCCAAATTACACAATACTGGACTAAAAAATCAATGGCAACCAGTCTTATGGAGTGATGAATCTAAATTTGAAAGTTTTGGTTCAAATTTTCATCAATATGTACAACAGTGAGTGTCCACAGCCTTCTGTAAAACACATTGGAGGCTCTGTCATGGCTTGGGGCTGCATTTCAGCCAGTGGTGTTGGGGATCACGTCAAAATTGATGAAATTACGAAAGCAGAAAAGTACTGTCAGATTCCATCTGGAAAGCATCTGATTAACAGGTATGCTTTTACTGCATTGGCAGTAAAAGCATGCCTGGATAGAAAAACACACGTAGGAACCCTATCAGTCATGTATTGGCTTCCCCAGAGTTTGGACCTCAACATTATTGAACAAGTGTGGGATCATCTTGACAGAGATGATCTCACACTGATTCAACAGAACAAAAGGCAGTCAACATCCAAAGAAGAGCTTCAAGAGTCCTTCAAGAAGCCTGGAGAACTATTCCTGAAGACTACTTAAAGAAATGACAAGAAAGCTTGCCTAAGAGAGTTCAGGCTGTGTTGAAGAATAAAAGTGGTCCTGCATCTTCATATCAGAGAATCAGAAAATATCATGTCTCTTTTGTGTAGTGCAGGTATGTGCTTCTATAAGACCATAACTGACTCCTTGAAGGCCCCTTTATACTGTGCATTTTTCAGCTGTCTGAGGTGAAAATAGACAATTCTGACAGAAAAAGGGAAAGATTTTTGGTCATCAAAACAAATGGTTATCCTAGATGGATGATTTTAGCTTTGGTGACAAACGACAAAATTCTGCAAATTTAAGATCAAATTCTCATGTCAGCAAACCAACAATCACAATGTAGATTGAAATGACTCAGACTGTGCTGGCATGACATAGTATTGAGTTCCATTTCTGAAAACAAACAAACAAAGATTACTTGAATGAAAAGCACACATGCAAATATGCAATACATGAGACAGAACATGTGATTCTGTCTCGTTCTGAGACAGAATCAGACACTCTGTCTCAAAATGATAACATCTGACATCTAAGACCAAGACCATCACTCACAATGTGACATTTAATAATGTTATTAAATGCTTAATTGGAACTTGGGCTCCATGGGAGTCACCAGAAATGTGACATACTGGTAGCCAACAATTCTGCAAGTCTGGCAAATTGTCTTCTGGCTCCATCTCCAGCTTTACCACAAAACAGAGTATAAATGTGGTGCAAACAAATTGTTATTGTTGGTCTTTAATGGTATATCTTGACGATAAGAACAATAAAAAATAACCCCAGCCTTTTTTTGAAGCCACTGGGGCAGTACATGTTTTCGTATACCAAAGAAAATCTTAAACTGTCTCTTGTTCTTTGCATTTTCATATCAAACAGCAGTGAAAATAGGCTTTGCTCATTAGCCACCTTTAC
>VVAS01049316.1:6146-16947 GCA_015103295.1 Ptychochromis oligacanthus
TTTTAAAAAAAAAGATAAAAAAAAAAATTTTTAAAGGTAAATTGTGTGAATAATTGTTTTTTTTTTTTTTTTTTGGAAGGTCGGGGAGCTCTAATGATATGAATGTAGGCCAGGCCTATATTAGAACTACTTCTGCCTATGCCTATTCAGTCCCTACCTGTTATATAGGTCATGGATATCTACACTACCTGTGTAATATGCGACGACTGACTAAAAATAAATATCAATATCAGTCAACAAGGCTGATATCTTGGTGCATTTCTACTATAGAAATATATATACACCATATTCTTCTCTTCATCATCTCTTTAAATTATCTGCAGGGAGGGCCAGGTGCAGCTGTGTTGTTTTGTCAAGTTTCTTTCACTACATAAATGAACACTTCACAAAATTCATACTGTTCTTAAAGAAAGTTATATTCTCGCATACTGTAATCAATATTAAATTGAATTAAATATTAAAATCATCCATCTTCTTTAAAAGAAAACAAAGACAATTTGTGAGGTCCTTCAGTACGTGTCTTTACTACTGAACAGCGCTGAAGGGTGTGAATGTGAATTAAGTCAGGTTTTGTTCGTTTAACAAATGTTGACCAAAGTGTAAAACATGCTCTGCTTACTTACTACTTACATAAACAATAAGCAAGTCCCGACTCAAGCCTAGATTAAAAGCCAGGCCAAAAGAGTACAAAGGACTTATAAAGTGGCCCATCTGATTTAAATGTGCAGGCTCCTCCAGATACAACCCTCCTTTTTAACAACCTGGGCTTATGAAACATCAGGAGCGTCTGATCTGATCTGATCTGGAGGAACAAATTTAAAATAATCTTGTGCCTGCATCTCGTTTAATAGATCCTTGATGCTCCCGTATTGGAGTTGGACAGGCACAGGCTGCTGCTCACAGCTATCACGTGACATCCAAGGACAACTTCAGTGTGTCAAATAGCCGGTCTGAGAACGGACCGGGAGCTGCACAGTCTGCACCCTAACACGGCTAACCTGAAGTACAAATGTGCACTGTGAACAGTGTGATACAGAACCTTTAAGACTTAAGAAGGTAACCTCATATGTTGTTGTCAAAACAGCTATCATAAACATGCCCAAATATTCACAAATATCCCATCACATATGTACAGCATCTATCTAGATAATGTAAGTACCTCGGTAGGTGAAGCCACTGGCATACGTTTACAGCTTTTTAGGTGAACCAAGCAGCGGCTAGCCCTTCAGCTAGCCACTTAGCTAGCTTGTCTTTTTCCGTTCGCGCTAAACGATAACCTCTGCTCACCTCGTCCACCTTCAGCTGCTGCAGGGTGGGGACCTCCAGCGTTGTGGGCATGGCTGTGTGTCCGTGCAGTAAAAGAAACGAAGGAGATCAAACGCCGCTGGTGATTTAAAAAAAAAAAAAAAAAACAAGATTCAAGGTCCTCGTCTGGCTCTGGTGCGAGCGACGAGGCCGCAAGGAAGGTCAGTTTACTTCGCCTGCCGCTGCCAGCTAGGGGACGCGCTCTGATGACGCAACCCACGGAGCGACCCGGATCCGCATGCGCACTGTTAAAAATAAAATAAAATAAATAAATAGGATTAAAGTTGGATTAACATTTTATGTTTTGTCTTATTTCATTTAAAAGTGAGTAAAACTATCAAACCGCAACAAACGGTCCGCTGCTTTTCATGCTGAGCGCTTAAACAAAGTCCCCCGTCGAACCGGCTGACTGTTGCGGCATTGCCATGGTAACAGTACATTAACCGCTGCGCTGTCTTTCTCGCTAGTTTCTTAAAATTGCATGCTTTTTTTTTCTATAAAGCGACAGTATTTTAATGGAGCTCATCGGAAGCAGTTACAAGGGAGCTACAAAAAATGGCAGGTAGATATATCCATATAACAAATTAAAGAAAAGCATAAAAAGTGTTGGTAATAAAGCGGTTTGTGGCCATCTTTTCTCTCCCTCAGGATGGAAGGTGAAGGAGAGTACACCTTCCCTACAAACGCAAGGTATGTGGGAGAGATGAAAGATGGGATGTTCCATGGCAAAGGAGTGCTGCACTTTCCAAACGGAAGTAAATATGAGACCACCTGGGAAAACGGCATTGCCAAACAGGTGAAGAGTTGTGTGTGTCTTTGCATGTTAGAATGAACGCAGCCAACATGCATGACTGTGTGTTTCACATTGGTTATAGTTGATATTACATCTGGTCCCTTTTAGCAATCACTCAGTTATTATCGTAGTAATTAGGTTTGTCCTGTTTTTTTCCTGTAGAAGCCTTTGCCTCTTGTGCTCTGATACAGGCTTTCATGGACTATGCCACGATAGCAATCACTCCAATTATTATCATCACTGCAGTTGCGGTTCATTTGAAATGATACCAGCTCTTAACCATGACAAACCTTGGCCCAGACAACCCTGCACCTGCTTTAAGTGCCAGCCAAAGACCTCCAACCTACCTCAGTTCAGAACAAATCTAAGCAAGTCAATAAACCCAGAAACACAAAGCATTTTTCCTCCAATTTTTCCTCCTTATCTAAGGGAAAACTACATAGATTTTTAGCCCTTTGTGATATCAAATAAGCTTTTTTTTTGTCAAGGAACCTGGCAAACTCCAAAAAGCAGAGCACCAGAGCTTAGGTCAGGGTTTTTATTCACAGACTCAGAGTTGAAGCAAAAGTGTTCCTTTCTGAGTTGGGAAGGGGTTGAGATTGCCTGGAGCAGTGGAAAGCGAGCAAACCGGTAGGTTTCACAGAGCTATGGCGTAGGGTTGAAGTTCAGAGAGGTTATATGCCAGGAATGTGGCTGGCTGAGCACACTGAGAGGAAAAAACTAAGCAAGTAATCCTGCCATACTACAACTCTCCTGTAACACCCTGGCAGAGTGGCTGCATGAACTTGTCTTCAAATAATGCAGATGACTGATCAATGAGGAGCAGGGGGATCCAGCAGAAACCAGCAAGCAGCCACGCCCTTGGGAGGACTCCACAACCCTAGGGAAGCCCATCCATTGAGACACAATCACACCCACACCAGCTAGGGAAGAAGGAGGGGAAAAAAAACAAACTTTTATTAAAATTGTCTCTGCAACTTGAGATAGGCAAAATATAAACCTAATGTAACTTTACTACTGCAGACATTGTGACTGGGGTGACCAGATCCCAACAAACTAAATGTGGGACAAAGTGGGACACGTTAACAATGCTGGGAGGTAGTCAGATATATTATGTTTGAATGAAACTTTTCTAACTCTCTTGCTATATAAATACAGTAAGAATAAAAGGAAGCTGACGTTTCTTCTTATGGTCTCATGCGATAGTCTTTATATGCTCCAATATTCTCTGTTATTTTAGCTGCTGTTCTGTTTGGTAACAGTCTTTGGATTTCAATAGAGATGGATCCATAGAACTCTATTTCTCAGGATATACTGCTGCATCGTTTTCTTTGTGGTAGTTTCCATCATATTCACCAAAATCTGCTAACCTTCAGGCTAACCTTCATTTGACTATCATAAAAAGCCTTCCCTGCATACACACTGGGTAAAAGCCAGGCTTTAGAAAAGTGCATGCCCTGCGGAGCCAGTCAAAATGTGGGACAGGGGGACAAGGAATAAAATTGCTGTGCAGTCCCACTTAAAAGGGACATCTGGTCACCCTAAATGTGACCCATACACATGTTGTATACTTAACAGCATTAATCAAAGCTGCTGTTCCAGGACCCTGGTGCATACTGGCTCACTAACATGCCATAATGGGACACTTCAGTGGACCAGATTTATTGCTTGCACACCTGTTGCTGGTTTCACAGAGATATATGAATATGAATATGGCTTACATAAACAAATGTAGTGGTCCTAGGGCTTGTGTTTTGGGGATTTGAATTCCTTGTGAATGTATTCGAGTTTGAGCTTCTGTGGAGGTTTTATTGTTATTCTAAGTGTATCAAGGTTTGATTGCCATGTTTGTTGGATTTCTGTGTTCCTATTTTGATTTCTTTACTGTAGCAGATTGCAAGCTTTATTTTCAGAGACATTCCTGTTTTACCTTATGGTTATTCTAGTGATGAGTTACATCCTGCAATTCGTTTCATATCTTTGGTTCTTTTAGTAGTAGCTTAAGTCCCCTCAGTGTCTCCCCCATCTGTCTCGTCTTTCAGTGCTCACGTCTTTGTCTTCTAGTGTTCCCTCATCTGTTTTCACATTTAATGTTACTTCCTGTTTTATTTTGGAGGTTAGTTTTAGTTCCTTTCTCTGTGTTCCCTGACTGTTCTCACCTGTGTTACTTGTGTTCAGCTGTGGCTCATTCCCCTCTGTGTATAAACAGTCCTGTCTCCACTTCGTCCATTGTCAGAGTGTCTGTTGTTATTCCTTGTGTGCTCCTGTGTTTTTGGATTACTGTTTGGGTCATATTTTAGACCTTTTTTTTTCAGCGTAAATGAAAGGCTCACCTTTGGTTATTCAAGCCTGCCTTCTGTGTCCCGCGTTTGGGTCCTCACTCGTGTATTTTCTCACATCAAATAGCTAGATATCAGAAAGATGTCCAAGTTCATTTGTTGCACAAAGCAGTTTAGTCATTGAGATTTTTAAGCAGGAGTACAGTACAATAAATTCAAGGTAAATTAACACATTTTTTTCTTTTCAGGGGGTAGAAGAGAGGAGCATAAAGAGCAACAAAAGAAAAAACAAACAACAAACAGGGCATTTGTTGCATCATTCCTTGAGGATACACAAAGTTTACCCAAAATACCAAAAGACATATTTTTCCACTTTCCCCTTGTGATACATATCTGTGCAGACAATTTTGGTTTTATCTGCTGAGGTTTTGAGATATTCATCTCTGAGAGCTCTGCCTCAATCTAAAGACAATGGAGTGGAATTTAAATTCTTTTGGGTTCTTGAAGAACTAAAAACTGACATTTGAAAACCTCAGCTTCAACTTATCTTTCCAGAAACCATGTCTGGGGTACACAGAATAACCCAGACCCAGACCTTACGTTCAACAGTTTTTGCTGGAACACTCCCTATGATAACTGTCAGCAGTGACATCTGTGCATTATCTTCAGCTTTTCAGTGCTTTGAGGAGCACGCATTAAATTTCTTTCACTAACAGTGTACTGGGATCTTAGAGGATACAGAAAATACAACTTTCCAGCAAAGGAAACCCACGCTATCTACTTGCAAGGCATTGTTGATAGGTGTTTTTATTGAACTGACTTAATAATGAAGATAATTCACTCTTCTGTGTTTGTGCTTCCACGCCAGGGGACATTTACCTTTGCTGATGGTCTGCAGTACCAGGAGAAGGACTGGGACTACTGTGATGGTTATGACAGGCGCTTCTACACCGAGAGGTGCAATGGACTCAGACCTGCAGGTTGGATTTTATTTTCTAGACCACTCCTAAAAACAAACACGCAAAGAATGATGAGCACAGAGCCTACAAGCCAAGTCTCTGTATTGTTGGGCTGAAAGCTTTCTCACAATGCTGGATAATTTGTAAACTGAGTGAGTTTTATCTGAACAGCTGTTTCTGTTTCAGTCCCTGTTTTACCTAGCATAGGTATGCAGGCAGTTCTGTAATACTGCTTCATGAGTCCAAGTCTGTGTCCATCACTGGCCTGACAAATAGATGTGTGTAAGGTGGAAACCATTAGATTGGGCTTACATTTAAACCCCCTTACTATGCACCTGTATTTACCTCTAAGTCATTCCTCAAGCTAATAATTATGGTTTACAATGATAATAATTAAAAAGAGTAAGTGTGATTCAGTGGAAATCAACCATCCTGTTCTTACAGGAAAATCTCAGATAACAGATTTACATCCTCCACGAGCCATTCCTGATGGATGTTACGACTGTGGAGATGGTTTCTATGACCCCAACACCAGAGTAGTAACGTCGTACACTGGCAGATTTCTCAGGAATGCAGGTGAGAAAGAAAAGATTGTGCTGTTAAAGCAAAGACAGCTAACCTGTTGGAGATGTGTGCTCATTCATATTAATTCTTTCCTATTTACTAATGGATACTTTGTAAGTTGTACCAACTGTAGCCTGTAATCCACACATGAAGCAGAGTTAACTGCATTTACACAACAAAATCCTTCTCTTTCACTGCTTACACCCATGTAGTTTGTGCACATTTTCCCACTAGTTTTGATGCCAAACTGGCTCCTTCTGAGTATTGAGTAATATCCAGGCATCGTAGCCTGTTGTGCCAAGGTAAATTAGAAAGATTAAAGTCAAGAGCAAACACAAAATTTCCATTTCAAATTATGTACACAAAGTGTTATGTCCAGTGAAGCACCTGTCAGTGATGGATTGCTTTATGTTAAAATGTATTTATTTAGTAACCAAATAAAGTATTTCCATTTGTTTCTATAATTGACCATAACTAGAAACAACGTTAATTCCAGTAATCATGTTGTTATTAATTTAACCTCGGTTTCAAATTTGCAACACATGTATATTTCAGTATGTACAGCAAACATAAATTTTGCCTATGTTTGAGGTAATGCTGTTGGAGAGCTTAAGTTAATGCTCCACTTGGATTATTAAAGAAAGTATTTACTGTGACCAGTTCACAAGATGGTTCTGTGTAAGTTTATGACTACTGTTTTTTGTCTGATAACAGGCCTCACAGAATTAAAACAGGAAGAAATCAAATAAAAGAAAGGCTCAAGGGTTAGCTACACAATTGATTTGACATGGTGTGCATAGGTGAGGAGTCTTGAGTAGGGCTGTCAAGTGCAAAAAAATATATTGACGTAATTGTAAGGTATATATATGACAAATATTTTAAGATTCGCTTACGTTTTGGCAGAAAAACAAACCAAAAAAAACCTCAATATTTTTAGTTTGTCTGAGGTACGGCTATGCTTTTAGTTGGCTCCATACTTTTGCTGATCAAATAGAGTTAGCAAGGTAGACTCCCACTGTTTCTGTGGCAGTTGTTGGCAGACGTTTTTCAGCTTCAATCTTTAAGAGAAACATAACGCTTTTTAGAAACCTTTTGTCTTATCCTGTTAAATTGATACCGTCTATTATAACATTACAGGTGGGCAGGACTGATAGCGTGTGCTGTGTAGCTCCCACAGTAATATTATTGCTTTATTATTAGCCATAGTCGCTAGCCACTACCTTAATGATAACTTAACAGGTGGCTAATGTGGCTATCGGATAAAGATGCTTTCAGCTGCTCCCTTATTTCCACAAGGGTTGCCACAGCGGATGAATTGATTTGGCAACCCTTTCAATTATATGGGCTTGGGACTAGCACAAGGAGTACACTAGCTTGTGACCCCCTAAGGGTTGGGTTTGTGGCTATCGGGTAATTGCTAATAATTAAGCGACTAACTTGTGTGCCGGCCAGGTTAACATTTGTAACTGTTTAATACTTCAGTGTTGTTCAAATGGGAGCTTTTATTGACCTCTCAAAATTGCTCATAAAATGTTATTCAGTGTTGCGAATTTCAGCTACTTCAGCGGCTAGTGAGGGGTGGGGCTGTGTGCCTGTCTGCCTGCAGCGGTGCTGTGTGAAGTTGTGTCAGCTAGAGGAGGCAAAGATGGCACTCTTGGTATCAATACTGTTGCAAATGAGCATCTAATCCTATAGTCATTCTTAGCACTGATTAGTATCTGGGAATCAATATTTTTTTGACAGCCCTAGTCTTTAGGGATTGGACTCTATTGTGACAATTTTAAGCGGCTACTGATGCAATGAGCTGTGCAGGAATATTCCTTGATCGAGTCTAGACTGCATAGGTGGAGCAGCGGTGAAGAGAGATGCTGAAGATCCAGATGGATGTGATGTAGAGCAGGCCTACTGATGAAATTAGCTGGAATGACCCGTGAACATTGGTCCTGATGAAAACTGTAAAGCTGCGTCCACACTGGAAGCGATTCACTCGTCGCACGTCACTATGGAGCTGACGCCTGGTCACTTGTGGATGTTCCAGACTCTGGTTGCCTAGGTAACCCCCTAATGTATTTACTACTAGGTCACATGTCAATCAGCGCCATCCTTCAGTCTCATTGGTAGTTGCTTAAATTGCTCGCCTGATTGATAAATATTGTGGGGTACGGAGGGAGAACTTTTTCAGCTTCTGAAGTGGTGCATGCTAGAAAAAGTTTGAGAACCACTGGTGTAAACGGAGGAAGAAACGCCCTCAGTATACTCATGTGAGACATGGTGAGAGAGAGAATGTAAACTGTTTGAGGATTGGTCTTTCTGATCGAACTTTTGCTAAGCTTCATTAAACTTTACTAAAGCTACTTTCAAACATAGTAAACCTTCTGTTCCTCTTTCAGAGCCGAGGCAGTTTTATATGCTCTCTTCCGTCTGTCTGCCTGTAGGCCTGTCAGCGAGATTACACAAATATTTCAGGCTAGTGAAACGTGGTGGAGAGGTGGATCTGATCAAAGAAAGAACCCATGAATGACTTTCTTTAAAACTGAGTTATGGCATTGGCATTGGTGGAGGATTTCCTTTCCTAGAGCTCTTCTAGGACCCTTTTCTTTCATCATATTTAGTAACTACAATTCTTAAAATATACAGTGTGGCTATATGGTGAGGTTTTGATAAGACTGAACCCATGGAGTGACGTTAATGGATTATCCGTGCTTTATCTGATGGCAGATCACTGTTGCATTTCATCTGATAAGCGAGCCTCTATAGGCTATGGCAGTAATTTCTTCTTTTTTGTTTCTTTGTTATTTGTCAAAAGTGGAAAATTGAAGACACATTTTTCCACTGAATGAGTGCCCAGTTTGGAAGTCTTGATTTAGTCTGTCTGGTGTCCCAAATTCTGGCATCCTCTGTTTGTCATGTCTCCCAACCATGATTTTTCATCACTAGACAATGTCAGACATATAGCCAGCATCATGTCTCCAGGGATGGCAATATCAAGCTGTTGTCAAGTGGCCTTTTTGTTGATTCACCACTCTGATCTAGATAAATATCTCAGCTTCCAAATAGACAGCCATGCACCTTTTATTTAGGCATTTGTGGTCCCCAAAGGATGAAGCCTACTGACTTTGGTGGTCCGCCGGACTTTTTAAGAGTTGCTATCATGTCTGTAGACTTGTAGTCTTTTCTCTGAACGTGTGCTGCGCAATAGCTTGACAAACTCTTGCAGAACTCTTGTAACATTGGTTTTAATTGCCAAAAGCTTTCAAGTCAGACTTTTCTGGCATTCTTTCATTGTTAAATAAGACAAAGTCCAGCTTCAGTGTCTGGCTTTTCATCTGACAATTCCCAAATCTGTTTTATCTTGTATTTGAATCCGACTGACTGTTTTTCACCTTAAAAATGCAAACAAGTATTAAAAAATGATTCCTGGCACAAGCTAAGGTATGACTCACAACCTCCCTGAGGTACTAATGTATTTTGGGGCAGAATATTTGTATTTAGATGAGCTACTTGCAACATAATTCAGATTAGTTCCACCGGCACACAAACCTCATTTACATATGTGTAGAGACAGAAGGAAACAGATCCACATCCTCACCAGATGTCATCGGGCATGTGTAAGAAGACAAAAATTTGGTTTGCAATTCTTTCCTTAATGTGAGTTGTTCATCATCATTATAGTTCTGGTATTGATCTGCAGAGTGATGAAGAAAAAGAGATATGGGGGAAGAGAACAAGAGAGGATATGAAGGAAAGTTGTTTTTTTTTTTTTTTTTGGAAGACGAGATGAAAAAGAAGAGGAACTGAATACTTTCCAACAATACTCAGACTCTCTGTTTTGATTTAGATAAATATGAAGTCAAACAGGAACTGTTTAATGGATTTGTGCCTTTTTTTTTGCAGTGTTCATGTCCATGTGTGTAGAGTGATGTGTTGTGTATGTGGTGAATGCTATTACATACACTCTTTATGCCTATGTGTACTCTCCGTTTTGTCTTGGTATACAATTCTCGAGAAGAATGTCCCTGTATCCTGTATGGATTTATTTTTCAACCCTGGGAGGTGAAGGCATATTTGTCAGAGTGGGTGTGAAGACCGAATTTATTGCCTCGTGGTTTCCGCCCAGGATGAGGACTGCAAAGACGATGGGGCACAGGGAAGGCCCACCCTCCCAGTGGAGATGTTTGCTGCAGCAAGAAAAAGGAAGGAGATCCCCATGTAGCTGTGGGCAACACTGAGCTATTGAAGACAAAGACCCATATTTACAAAAGCTGCAAAAACTATGACTTTTACCCCCTGGAACCGCATGTTGTTGCTAGGAAATATCAGGCTAAACTTTACTTACCAGCCAAAACGGACCTTCTGCAAAGAAGCTGTTGCAAACTTGGACAAACAGTTCTTCTTGGAATAGTGCCAAGCAGCAAAACAATAGGATCTGTTGATAATTTTCCCCAAGAGGGTTTAGATTATTTTTGGAGTTGAAGAGATTTCTTGTCATCAGCGCCTGTATGTATGGAGGGATTTGTCAAAAATACTCGTGCTTCATGTAGAATGATAGCGATAATGGAAAATGGTGGGGGTGGACACAAAATACCTACAGAGGATTCAAGAGGGAGTTATAACTATATGCTGTATATTCAGATGGATGTAGCCAAAATGATGTCACCCAGTTAGCAACGTTTAGTTGTGAAGCCACCAACTAAGACTGTTTTGAAAGTGGACTTGGTGAGCAAAGAAACAGAGGGACACTGCATGCTCGTATGGTAGGAACCTGTCAATCACAAAGTAGTTCCACTCTAAAGCACCCTGTTTTATCCTCCTTCTGACTATATTGGTGATCATAATTGGGTCATTCCATCTCAAATCATGGGTTCGACCTTCTCCAATTTGCCTAAAACATTTATGGTCCA
>VVAS01049318.1:0-11430 GCA_015103295.1 Ptychochromis oligacanthus
GTGTACATGCACCATCTTCTCTGCATGTGAACACCGAGTCAATGTGTAACAGTGCAGGACAGTGAGAAATATAGTGTGTACACTCAGTAAAGATGCTACAACTAGCCACAGGGGAGCCACACACAGATAATGGCATGATTAGTCTACCAATGTTTACAACAGTAGTCAGAGAACAAGCTGATTCACTGATACAGAATATAAATATGCCCTCATTATTTACACTTGAATATTCTGCATCTGCCCTGTCAGCACGTCTTTTAGTCAGTCTGAGGTCAGACTTCTGGGGGTAAAAGGGACGGTAGTGTACAGTAGAAAGCATTCAACTGGGTCATGCATTGCACAGTTTCCTCTTGAGGAGGTGTCACAACAGTACAGACAACAGGAGAGAAAAGTTACTCCAGCATTTGGCTTTTCCTTCTCAGTGAAAGTGACAGCCTTTTCCTCTCACGGTAACAAAACAAAACGTAAGACGATCTCCTTTCTACAATATTAAAAAAACGTATAATAAAATTCCATCTAGTGCAACAGGGGAAACTTCGTCCAGTGATGCTACGTAGTGTCACAGGTCATTTCCTCACTGTCTCTTCCATCCTTCCTGAAGGAGGCAGCAAGAGTCAGATATGTTCAAACATGTCTTGAGTTCCTCTGGGAAGTAAGCTAGAAATCCAAGCTAAAAGCCTTCATAGGTCCTCAGGTGCAGTATAGAAAAGATGCTGAATTATGACCATCAAGCAGGACTTAACAAGGGGCACATTATTTTCACAACATCTAGCTTTGAAGCGAAGCTAGCGCTTGTATATAATCACATCAGGTCATCTTTAACAGCAGGCAGTATCTGTAGTATCCAGAGATACATTCCATTATACACGGGATATGATTCCCTGTCCGTAAAGTTTAAAGTCTCCAGGTATTCCTGGCATGTCATTGTCTCTTTCTCAGATACAAAGATCTGATGGGTCTTTAGGTCCTCTAGTGTGGTAACTTTAAAGTCTCAGGTCTGGACATCTGATGGTTCAGTATTCAGGAGCCCCCCTACTTTCAATAGGGGCAGGGCAGCGTGTCCCACCTTCCCCAGGTAGCGAGTTAAAGGTGTAGCAGCACCACTGAAGGAGCAACAACAACCCCAAGCTGCAGCCTCTCCTGGGCTGGTGGGACAGGGAGGGGGTGGTGGGGGAGGAATAAGAGATGAAGTTGGAGTAGGGCCTTGGGTTAAGACTGTGTCGTGGCCCAGGTGCGGAACTGAGGATGGGCTTGAGTGTTTGTACGGAGAGCGGGGGAAATGGGGAAGATGAGAGCCCCGGGAAGAAACGGGTGATGCATTCGTGCAAGAATGTGTGAGCAAGGTGGGTGCTGAGGCTACAGTCGGGAGCGAGTTGGATGTAAGAGATGATATCAGGTGTTTGTTGGAGTGTAAATGTGATTGTGGTGAGCTGTGTGATGCATGTCCTCTGATAGGATAATAAAGGCTAGTGTTCTCATCCAGATAACGTCTCTTTGGCTCTTGAGTGAGCGGCAGTGTAAAATGTGGTTGGTCTGGTGTGTTGGAGCAGCTATGTGATGAGAACAGGTCTGGGGGTTTGGGAAAATCAAGCAAAGAAGTGTCAGAGTTTTCAGTAGATGAGGATAACGAGAGCAGTGAAGGGTTCAGGTCATGGTCTAAATATAGTTCAGGTTCTAGTGTTGGGCAGGGTGGTAAGCAGGTATCTGTCTGGAGCTGTGAAGCCGGGGCAGCAGACACATAGGAGGCGGCAGGGGCCAGGTATGTGGGTGCTGGGCCCCCTCTGTAAGAGCAGACTGAGAGGGATGTGGCTTTGGAAAGGTCAATGGCTGCAGTGATGGAGGGGGTAAAGGTGGAGAAGGAGGGGGTGGGGGGCTCCTGAAGTCCTGTCAGAGACTGGTCCCGGAGGCACTGGAGTCGGGGAGGTAAGTTGTGACGACCCGGTAACCCTGGGCGTGGCGGATCATGTCGCGGATCTCTCCATTGAGCTCCAGCAGCTTGGAGCAGATGAGACTGAGGTCCTGCCGGGAACCAACCAGGGCGATTGTGCCTGTCTGGCCCAGCGTTTGGTGACGGAAGTAGACATTGAGCAGCGTCTGGACCTCACTCTCTGAGCTGCCACCAAACACTCCGTTGGGCCACTGCCTCCTGAAAAGGAAAGAAAAAGAAGGAGGGGATAGGGAAGTATTATAGGGTATTATCATAATTATTAAAGGTGGATATAAAGACAACAGCGTGATATATGTGCACAAATGTGTCTGTACATTCAAAGATAATAGTACACGTGTGTTCATGTGGTCATTTTGGGGTCATTTGCCACCTTTTGAAAGGGAGACAAAATTAGATGGTGAAGTCACGTTCATGTATATTGAGAAAAAAAATCATAAAATCATTAAATACCAGGATACACTACTGGATGTTGATGACCTTGTGCAATTAATACCCAGTGTAGCAGCTTCGCAGCGAGTTACTCACCTGAATTCCTGGATGTAGCGCACAGCTTTGGTGAACTCGTGGTTCTTAAGGCACTCTAGTATGGCCTGCACAGCTGCCTCTGAGGTGGGGAAGCTGGGCACAACCATGGCTGCCACCTGGGCAGCATGTGAGTGAGTGTGGGCCAAGTGCTTGTGTTCCAAGTCGCTGGCTAAGGCTGCCTCTGCTGCCTGCAGGCTGGTCTTCAGATCAGTAAGCTCTCGAGACATGTTCAGCAGCTAAGAGGTGGAAGGACAACAGATGGTGGCTGAGTGTGTATGTGAGCTTTCTGTCATCACAGAAGCAACATTTATATTATATTGACAAATTGAATGCTTAAGATTAACACTGGGCACTACCAGTGTGGAAGGGTTTTTCCTTCAGGTAATTTAAAAGTATCTACTAAAAAAAACATTTATTTATAAGAGCCTAAGTTCACTTAAATGAAGTGGATATGTGCTGTATATATCACAGATATTTTTTTATTATTTTCTCAGGTAGACTTCTCCTGGAGAATTGCACTTTCTTGGCCATGAAGATATGTATCAATTTTCTATACACTTCAGAGATGGAAACTAGTGGCAGAGCTGGACGATACAAGGAGAGATCATGTCACAAAGGGATTTTGCTCTAGCTGATATCAATCACAATGACCTAGAAAACCTGAAATTTGATGGACATTTAATTTTTAACTGATAATGTTGGAACAACAACTGTCAAAAAGGTATTGTTATTTAATCTATTTTTACATCCTACTTTATGAAGTATGATTTGGCTCACCTCAGGTACAGAGCTGATTGCATGAACTTGACCAATGAGCGAGCAGTAGGACTGGAACAGGAGGAGGAGCTGAAAATGAAGTTTGTAAAGCCTCTGGCATAGCTCCAGTTGCTAGAAGACATTAATGAAGAAAACAAGGTCAAATTCCTGACCTTAGAAGTTGAGATCACAAATTCTCTTAAGTTCACAGCACATGCAAAAGAATATAAACACATGATACCATAACTGACTGATTGCTTTCTGCAAAGTTAATTAAGCAGTTTTAAAGGAATCTAGAGTGAAGTGAAGAAACTTGTAAGAGAACTTACTGCAAGAGACTCCATTTGCTAGACAGCGAGAGAGCATGTTAGGGCGTCAAGAGTGAAGTGAAAGGAAGACAAAGCATCAATCAAACACATGCACAGCAAGGTAAAAATCCTGACTATTTACAGTCAGACTACCAAGAATTAGTCAACAGTGTAAAAAAGAGCAACTTTAATTTGACTCCTTAGTGGCTAGGAGAACAAAAAATCAGGAGAATAAAACAGATAAGACACAGCAAACATGCAAAGAGAGCAAACAGTTCAGTGTGACAAATTCACAGGGAAGCAAAGCGAGACATAAATATGAAGCACAGATTAAATTACCTATACTGAATCAGTTTGCCAGTAAAACTAGAGCTTTTTATGTTACAGTACTAAATAAATAAGTTGTCTGTACCTTCTCCTCTGAGTCTCCAGGTTGGCAGGTAACCACACTGTCACCAGGACACCTGGGAAACGTGTCCTTACAGTTCCTCAGCCACTGAAGGGAAAAATCAAAGAGTTTGAAAGGAAGATGGAAAGAAGGAGAGATGGTAAATATCCTACTTGGCACACATTTGAAGAAGAGATCAATAACATGCAGAAGTGGGGTTACCGATACAGCAGCCTCCTCTTTGCTGTTATAAGTATCCAGGTACTCTTGTAATTCCAGTGCACTGAACTTCATCTTTTCAAGAAGTCCATAGGACATGATCTATAAAGACCAACAAGAAGAAAGGAAGCAGTAAAAACGAGTTCAGTACATCAGACATTGTTTTCACTGTTTGCAGACTACCATGGACTGATGCAGCTACCATACTGTGATCAGCAAGAAGTCTGCCAAACTGTACTCACTGTGTCAGCATCAATGAAGATTGTGGGACAATCTGAGCATGTGGTGAGCATTTGTGAGGACCTGAGAAACTTTGATCCAATGCCTCTTAATCCCTCACCAAGATAGGTGGCAACATCAGTTGTTAAGGTGCAGAATTTTCCCTGGATGTTCTGGAAAAGGACGGACATTTTGAGGAATTATTGTACTATAATGCATGTAAATCTTACTGGATACAAGAGGTAGCTTGAAAAGAAAAACATGGGGGAAAAAATAAAAAGATTCCAGTGGGATGAATTGTAAAAAACTAAAGAAAGTCTTTTGTGTAATTTACCTTAAAAAGTGATGAGAAGACTTGAAATGTGTAGACAGCAGAAGACCCATCTGAGTCTGTTACAAGCTGGTTGATATGGCAGCGCCATGCCTCCTCAGCATCGTCACACACTGTGGGTTGGAACGCTGCCAAGATGGCGGAGAAAAATGGAGAGGGGGGAGGAGGAAACCCAAGGTCCTCCAGATCATCTACATCATCACGTAAGCTGTAACAACAGAAATGAGAAAAAAAGGTTTTGATAATCTCTCCAGAAAAGACTTTCTATGAAAATGCTGAGCTAACCCATGGTTACACATGAGCTAGATAATGCAACTGAGTCTGTGCCATGTATGTGCCGTTTACATCTGGTTCAATAAGTATTTGAAAAAATAATCTAACAGGATTAAATAATATCTAAAAAAAATATAACATCTTATGTCTGCTTGAAACGACAATTAGTTCTCCTGCCTCAGTAGTCACCTTTGAGGAGGGAGGGCGACTGTGCATGTAAGCATGATTGGTCTGTGTACAGTAGAGGCAGTCATTTTGTGTTACATGATTAAACAAAAATCTGTACATGTTCTGTTATTTTTGATCACGTAATGAACAAAATGTCTATTATACTTGAGTAAATGAACCCTGAAATGAAAAACCCTGACAATGTATCTTACTAGCAGTAGCATCATATTCAGCATGCAAGGGTTAAGCTCCGCTGTTTGTTACACTAATGTGTACACAAACGTTATGGCTTTGGGAAATTAAAATTGTCAGTAAATGAGCCAATAAATAAAAGGTTCCACTAAAACAACATGGGAATGTCTGCTGTTCTATTATTACTGTCTGTTACATTTACCTGGGCAGACAGTTTGGGTCTAGAAAGTCCAGCGGAGGCTGGCAGTAGTCTGGGTTGAGACTGTGGTCCAGATTTGGCAGCTGATTTTGAGGTTGCCCTGGCAAATCCAGAGTGAAGCTTTCACCATAGTCTGAGCCAGGTGGGAACTCGTTGGCGCTCAGTGACAGTTCATCATCCTGGGCTTGAGTGTCCTCATCCTCACCACACACCCTCACCTGAGGAAACAAAGAAATTACATTTCCTGATGATCACAAATGTATCTAAACAAACATTACATATTTTCCAAGTCTGTTATTTCTCACATGTAGACCACTGTGATCATCATGGAGCACTCCCTGGCCCGGGGTGGTAGCGTTGAGGGATTGGGGATCGGCAGATGTGTCATAAGAAGTAGACAGAGAATCAGTGTGATTGGTTTCCTCTGATGGAGAAGGGTTAGTCTGGAACAGGAAGGCACACCAAGAATTTTGATTCAGAAAAAGCAGAAAAATCTTTTTAGGCTTCAGTGGATTTTAATGTATTGATCAACAGCTAATGCTACACACAAGCTGAGAATGTGAGAGGCTCTGGCTAGTTGAAGACTCCTCTTCCTCTGAGGACTCGTCTGAATCGTGAGGGTCCTCGTGACCCAGACTGGGGGTGCTGCCTGAGTGCTGGCTTTCCTCCAGTAGGTCGCCCAGCTCTGTGCTGTCCAGAGATCGCCGACGCACACCCCAATTAAAGTTATCGACAGTCTCACCCTAGATAAAAAACACACACATTAACATTGGGAGACAGACTAAATGGTAGCAGTGAAATTCGCTGTGGTGAAATGAACATTTTCATCTTCTGCTCTCAAAACAAAGAATAATTGCTTTAGTTACAAGCACAAGATGCAAAATGAACTGTTATTCATGGCATGAAAATATGCTGGAAAGGCTGTTTGCAGTCTATACAATTATCGTTGTACCATTAAGACTTTATAATACCATTTATCTCTATTTGACAAATATAAATATCGTCAGAAATGTAGTTATGCAACCAAGCCGTGAGAGCAAAATGAAGCACAATAATGTTTTTTTCAAAGCGAAACAAAGGAGCCAGCAACACCACAGAGCTGATAAAGGCAGCAATGTTAAGTACTCAGTGTGAGAGACCTTACCTGGAGCTCCTAGGCAGCGAGGGGAAGAAAGAGAGACACAGAGTTAGACAGAGAGAGAGACGAGGGGGGGCAGAGAAATACTTTTCAAATATACTGATGTTAAAGAAAGACAGGTGGATAAGTTAAAACACACAGTAATGGTAAAAGGAAGGAAAGGAACAATATATCAGCATAAATCAAATGACCACTAATGGAATACAGTATAGTATGACTCTTACCTCTCCATCCTCCAGCTCCACATCCAGGAAGTCAAAGTCTCTGAAAACCCTGAACTGCTGCTCACTAGCAGTGTCATCTAGTGTGTCCTCCCTGGTACCACCGTCCTCGGATGACACGCCACTCTCCCGCACCTCCATCATGTCCAAGTCGCCACAGGATGAGAAGATCACCTGGCAAGAAGAAACAAAAACAGGTTTCAGGCTTCTCACACACAATCAGTGAAGCTGGCACAATAACAGAAACATCCTCAGAAAATTTTAGAGGCCTTATTCCCCTTACAAAAAATCATAAGTTTGAATTTTAAAAAGTCTGTTGATTTTTGTTGACTGTACACGCAAGGAACAAATACAATAAGGGAGGTAGCTTACTGATGGGTTCTTGGTAAGTCCAACTTCTTGTCCACAAAGAGACAAGACGCTCACCAGCTTCTCTCTGGTTCTTTTCTGCATGCAAAGAAAGATGTCAAGAAACACAGTATTCATCAATAAAGTGATGGATACTATTACCTGCTTCAGATGCCCTGTGTGTCGGGGATCATAGCTCAGTGATCATGGCATTATTTTTTTTGTACTATTTAAGGTCAGTATGGTGAAGAAATATGATTTGATCATCAAATATTAATTTAATAATTCTTTTCACAAGTTTTACAAAACCAAACAACACTAGCAATAAAATGCCACAGACATTTATAAAGAGGCCGATACTTTGTGTGACAGATACTGTGAAACCTTAATTTTAGGTTCTAACGCTACCTGAGATAACTGTGGTCGCCTCCAGCTGACAGGCACCAGAATGGTGTTGGAATTAGAGCCGGAAGAAGTGGAGGAAGTACTGCGGGTTACAGCCATGGCCCTGGCCTTCCCCTCTCTACCCCCTGATCCTTGAAGCTCATCAAACCGACGCCCAATCACTGGTGTCTATGAAGAAAACAGACAGACAAGCGTCAAATTTTTTGATGGTTTGAATATTGCAACCATTCACAGCATTCTCTTTTATCTCTGACATAGTAAAAAAAAAAGGGAAAAAAAAAGAAAAAAGCTGTGTACTTTAACTGCAAGTCAATGGTGGGAATTTAAAAGAGCTTAATAGCAGTTTCTTTCTCACCTCAGAGATGTCAAAGGTGAAGTCCAGCGTTTTCCCAGGGAGAGCTTTAGCTGAGCCGTCCCACACTCTGCTGACCTCTAGGTTGGAAAGATCACCCTGTGTGTGGCCGTACACTGGATGAACTAGACTGGCAGAGCGTGACACTACCAGCTTCAAGATGTTTAAAGCATCCTTCCAGTGTACTGTCTATAAAGTCACATGTCAAATAGAATAAAAGAACAACAGTGAGAAACAAGAGAAGAAACACATGCACAGCATGAGAAGAGAAACAACGATGCATACAGAATGCCATGCACAGAATAACAGTGGACCAAGCACTGTGGGACACTTACCTGGACAAACTTCTCAATGGTCTTCATAACATCAGCATTGAACTGTTTGACTTGCACAGCAGTCAGGTCCATGTGGCTGAGCAGGCAGTAGATGATTTGGAGGAGAGACTGCTGCATACTGGGAAGGCCCTTATCCAGCAGCTGTGAGAGGGAGAAAGACATTCAGTAAGTGACAAAGCATGCAACCACTAAACTAGTCTTGCTTAGGGGCAATGCCAATGGGTGTATAACCAACATAAAAACTAGACTGTAAATGACTGGATTGTCTTTTAACAACTGGATGAATACTGAGAAGGACAGCCTGCCAGCAAATTGTCAATATGAACTCATTCGGCACCCCACTGAAGAATGAACCACCTAATAACATTCTTGTCCCAACTTCCATAGAAACTCCAATAAACTTGCAATCCTAAAATGTCACAGTACGTGACCGTAGTCAAACTGGGAGAAACGAAACTATGTAAATCCAAAAATAGAGAAAGATATGAAATATATATATTTAATAGCACTTACTTCAGCCATATAGGTGACCATGTTGAGTGTTATGTCAGAGAAAGCCTCATGAAGGTAGCGGCAAACCACACTGACCCAGGAAAAAGGATCCCTTGTATAGGAACGCGTCTTATAGAGTGTCATCACGTGTGCCAGATGGGACAGCTTTGTGTTCTTTTCCTCCAAACATACCTGAAAAAGAAAAAAAAGCAGACAGACACTATATGAGAGGCTTTTTTTTTAGCATTTTTTCTTCTGTTTTGGAATGTCAGGTTTTTCTAACCCACTTTGGTTTTTCATCTTTGCCCAAATGTGCATCTTTGCTCTTTGTCTAACATCATAGTAACATAGTACCTGTGCAATCCTCTCAGCACTTTCCTTACAAAACTGAGTTGGATGGCTGAAGTGCTGCACCAGGTGAGGGAGCAGACACAGCACATTCAGAGGAAAACCTATACAGGGAGAAGACTTTGAACATTAGCTACACCCAGTATAAATAAAACTAAACACTTTATCATAAGAATAGTAAAATAATACAATATAAAATTTACTGTAATCCCCAGTACCTACCTATGGACTGTGAGCTGTCAACAACAGGCACTCGGGAGACTGGAGTGAGTTGGCAGAAGAGCTGTAAGGTCAGGTCGGATGTGGCCTGGGAGGTAAATCCCTTCAATAAAAGCTGCTGAATCCCAGAGAACCCGCTCCACCTCAGCTGAGCCTGCAGTTTCTCCAGGCGCTCACGGTTCTCTGCTCTATCTAAGGGCACCTGGGAAATGGGAGATTCTGGCTTAAGTGAAGCTGAAAGTTGGTTGTGTAACTTAGTGACCTCCACCGACAGTGCAAACTGAATACCTGCGACCTTTGTATTTCCTTTCAAAAGGGTGAGACACCAAACCAATCAATGAATCAATAGCTAGTTGCCAGTTCTGTGGGGTCCTTGTATTTATAGGTTATCAAGCTTGCCTTCATTTTAAAATAGCAGCAGTATGAGACTCTAAAGATGGCATGGTCTTG
This sequence comes from Ptychochromis oligacanthus, assembly GCA_015103295.1. NCBI lineage: Eukaryota > Metazoa > Chordata > Actinopteri > Cichliformes > Cichlidae > Ptychochromis > Ptychochromis oligacanthus. The sequence goes on from VVAS01049318.1 coordinate 9,835, forward strand.
TTGTTTTTTAGGAAAAACAGGCTTCTTCTGTTTAGTTTTATCTCTGCAATCATTTTTGTTCTATGGTTACATAACATTTCCTCCGTAATCAGTAACTTTCATCTTATCTACCTTTGACAGCAGCTTGTGAACGAGGCGAAGTGACATTTGATATTCAAACTCGAAGTCTGATTCCATGAGTGACACTGCCACCCAGAAGACTGTGGCCAGTATTGATGAAGGATGAGAAACATGTGCAGGATCCGACAGAACACTGGGATCAATACGATTGGTTGATGATGTGCAGGAGCCTGGGGTTCTTCCTGTTCGTGCAAGACCGTGACTGTTGCAGGCCTGCAGATTGAAAACAAAAACAAATTTATCACTGAGGATTCAGCATTAAGGTGTCAGACTACACAACAATCTTCCTTTCTTGCCTGTATACGATCCAGAGTTGCACTGCGAGGGGGATCACTCAATTGGTTGCCACACTCGCCAAACTTCTTGGGGACAGAATAGGAGCGCTGGTGGCGTTGTGATGACAGACCAACAAACCCTGGGCCGGGGAAGTTCAGTTGACCTGTGCTCTTTCTGTTCATCAGTTTGTCACTTGTCACAAAGTCTGGTGAGGATGTCCTATGAATCAAACAGAATGAAAACGAACAGGTTTAGAACAAATAATTATGTTACCTCCAGAGATCCAAAATTCATTACAGAGCAGACCTACCTTGTAAGAGCTGCCATAAGGTCACTGTTTTTCAGACATTCTGCTAAATTCACCACCACTGACTCCAGAGTTAACAGCACCTCCATCACATAGCCCTGAAACACAGGTGTGTTGAGAAATTGTAAAGGTACAAGCATCAGCAGTAATGTGAATGCTTTAAAATTTTTTTTAAAGCACTACACCTCGATTATATATACTGTATGTCTCTTCACTCACCTGCACCTCGTCTCCATGTTCTCCCACCACCTCAACGAGGCGTGACACCAGGTCAGAGACAGCATGGTTGTTGATTGGTTGTTTGAGGGCTCTAAAGATCTGGAAAGACCGCCCGGCATAGTGACGCGAGGAGCTGCACAGAGCTGTCTGTAAGGCCACATCACTAAGCTGTTGCTCCAGGTGGAAGTCTGTGAAAACAAATATATAGACTATACTACTGTGCAATAGTCTTGAGCCACCGCTCATTTCTTTATATTTTGCTAGGAAAATTGGAAACAGGTGCTGCAATTTATTGAAACATGTGCAAATACGCATGTAAACTCAGTATATAAGGCAAAAACAGAGTTTGTACAATACTAATGATCTCGAAAGTCAGTATTTGGTATGACCACCTTTATTCTTCAACACAGCCTGAACTCTCTTTGGCAAGCGTTCTTGTAATTTCTTTAAGTAGTCTGCGGTAATAGTTCTCCAGGCTTCTTGAAGGACATTCAAAGCTCTTCTTTGGATGTTGGCTGCCTTTTGTTCTGTTCTCTGTCAAGATGATCCCACATTGGTTCAATAATGTTGAGGTCCGGGCTCTGGGGAGGCCAATCGATGACTGATAGTGTTCCATTGTGTGTTTTTCTACATTCGTGTATGATTTTTTTCCTGAAGACTACTTAAAGAAATTA
>VVAS01049328.1:6049-17384 GCA_015103295.1 Ptychochromis oligacanthus
GGGGTGTGTGTGAGGGCTGGGGGAGGGTTTGGTTGGGGATTTGGCAGCTCCTTTGATCAATAAAGCATAAACAAGAGGGGGGCTTCAAAATGGGTTGCATTGTATCAGGGGGAGGAGTGCTGAGTCAGGTCCTCTCACTCTCTGGCCTGGGATCGAGAGCAGACAGGCAGGCTGGGATTACCACAGAGGCCAAGAGAAACTCTCTGAATCTCTCATTTCACCCAGCTGTTCCAAAATCTGGGCTAATGGCGCGTTGGGATCAAATTAACAGCAAGTTGCAAAGAAACGCAGGGTGTGGAAGAACACCATTAGAACCCAGGTCATAATAGATAGCTGTGGGTAACATTTAGGTGCATTACAAACAAACTCTTTATTTTTGTCATGTGTGTTGAAATAATTCCATCAACTTACAATATTAATGCAAGAGTTGTGGTGTTGCATAAATAAGCCACTTGAGTTTTATGCCTTTTTTTGTGAGATGAGGGTTTTTTTATTTTTAAATGGGATGGTTAAAAAAAAACAAAACAACAACAACAAAAAGAAAAGAAAAAACAAGTGAATAGTGAGGTTTTAGGTCGTAGCTCAGTCTGCGCCTTTGTCAAGCAGGTGAAAGCTTTGTAAATGTGGCGCCAGATTGTTAAAGCCCCTGACACTCTGCAGTGTCCGAGCTGCTTCCAGGAAAAAGGACCCCCTGCATTGAGCCCTGGGACTGACCCTCCCTCAATAGAGAGGGTCCTGCTTGGGAGAGGAGGGCTTCCTGTATTAGCTTTCCATCTTAATCAAGCAACAAGTACCAACAAAGCACTAATTATCAATGCCTTCACAGAATGAAACACAATGCCCCCTCCCCCAAGCCTCAATCCTGTCCCAGCAAAGATGAGCAAGAAAATAGATGGAGTAACATTGTTTGACATTACAATGGTTGTTTTCAAACCAATTATAGAGCCTTAGACATTTTTAAGAAGTTTTTGGCCTGACTTAACTTATTTTCAGTTGTCATGTGCTGTTGTGGTTCTGTCTTATTTAAAATTTAAATGCAATTTAAAAGTGCTTTTTTACATTTTTTGCATTATTTTAAATTAGTTACAGAAAAAAATATAGTTCTAATCCAAACCATTAATTAATTAAAGAGTTGTACAAATCTAAAATGAATTGTGGATTCAGGATTGGCCCAGCAGACAAAGTTGAGTTTGGCTTCCAGTAACAGTCATCATTTACAGAAAGCAAGGGGTTAGATTCAGTGTTTTCATCAGTGAGGTTGTTGAAATGGCTCTGAGTCATCAGTTCCTGCATGTGACCCTCTGTGTTGTATTGACATGGCCCTGGTTTGACCTTACTGCTCATTAATTGTAAGAAAAACATAGATGGTCATTTTTGTGACTTATTTTTATTGGCTCTCCCGTCTCTTTACAGCCACATTGATCAGACCACCACTTGGCAGGATCCTCGCAAGGCCATGCTCCAGATGAACCAGCCTCCCCCTCCCAGTTCTGTGCCAGTCCAGCAGCAGAACATTATGAACCCAGCCAGTGGTGTGTATATGGTGACTTTGTTCAGTTTAATATAGAGGCAGTGTATGACATCTAGACTTGTAGAATTTTCAGCAATAAACTCAGAATTATTGCACAGTTGTTTCTTCATTAAAAAAAAAATACTGTAGAGCTTTATTTATTTATTTATTTATTTATTTTATTTTATTTTTGCCTCGTCCTTTTTGGGTTTTTTTTGTCTTCACACATTTGAAGTAAAACAAAAAAAAAGGTGGAGCACATGAAATCTAGTGCAGAAATCAGGTGCAGTCTGGTTCTTACCTGTCACTACTTGGTGTATCTCAGTTCTGTCCATGCAGCTGGAATTTGCCCTAGGTGAGGTAAGACTGAGACAGAACGTTACATGTCCTGTCTGACATGTTTGGGAGCTCTCTGACTCTCTAATCATTTTTGCACATGCACAAGATATGTTTAATGTCCTTTAAAGCCATGTGAGAATATAGCATGGAATTGGTCCACAGAAATCACAGCAAAACAAGTGAGCCTCATGTCTCCTTCCTCTTGCACGCTCTACCCAGGTGCCACCCCTCATCTAAACTAACTGAGAGTTTCCAGTAGTGAAAATGCGTCTGAAGCATAACTATCCCCTGTCCTGTGCTACATGTGAGAAAAGGCAACTTTGGACAAAGGCCAGACCTGATTCTCTGGACATTGTGTCGCATTCAGAAGTGAAACTGGCTAGAGATTACAGATGAAATAACTCTGTATTAGTCATCTGTCAAATGTTAACGAACAGGCTTGTTTATTTTCAGTGACCGATAGCAATGATTTATTCAAAGATAAAAAATTATGAGCGTTTATAATGTCTTGGATATCTGTATTTGTCTGTATTTTGTCCTAGCATGTAAACATCAATAAATACAGTATATTTGAACTTACTGCTTCGTTCTGGTCTCTTTGTGAGCTGCCTATAGTATTGTAATGTTACAAAACGATGTCAGTAAATAAAACTGTGAGCACCGATTGAACCTGCAGCATCTCTTTGAACTCGTTTTTGCCTCTCATCCCCCAGGACCCCTCCCTGATGGCTGGGACCAAGCTATTACAGCAGAGGGAGAAATTTACTACATCAATCACAAGAACAAGACCACATCCTGGCTGGACCCACGACTTGAGCCACGCTATGGTGAGTTTTCCATTATTATTATTATAATATAATTAAAAAATGCTCAGGCTTTCACGGCTTCTCCACTTATGGTTCACAGTTCATGTAACTCTTCTGCATTGCTTTGGACTATCTAGACATGCCATTGGAGGTTAAAGCCAGATTTTTTTCAAACCCCCACCCTCAAAATTCACACCTAAACTTTTGTCAGCCTTTTTAGTGATGGCACAACAGCTGAGTTTGCCATTAATCCCCCAGGCCAAGCTAAAGTCAGGCAGTTAGCTTTGAGCGTGTGGTGGCTGGGGTGGGTGAATTAGTGACAAAGCCAGGTACATGTGTTCAGACTACTCTGTGGCCATGGGAATGAGCTAATCCTCCCATGTGCCAGAAAGACTTCCGAAGTTGAAGGCTCCTGCTTATGTCAGTGTGACTCATTTATGCTTCAGGTGACATCCTTTTCATCACCGAAGTGTTCTCCAGGGAGCTTTACCCTGGTTCACAAAGGCTACATGTATGAATCAGCGTGCGTCCTTTTTAAATTTAGTGTTAGTTTTTTTTATCAAGCATAGCCACTTAAAGGGTAATTTTTATGTAAGCAATTGCGAGTCCCTGCTCTGAAGGCATACAGAAAAGTTCAAAACAGAGTTGTAAGGGGAGTGGGGCAGCTGGGAAGAGATGGAGGCTCTAATCGGCAAAGCTCTTTGAAGATTTATAAGTCTTGAACACACAAGGCTGCTGGGCCCCTGAAAGCGGGAGAGAAGGGCGAAAGAGAAAGAGACAGGCTCTTAACTCATTATGTGCCATAGACATCATTTTGTTCCACATAATTTTGTATAATAATTGTAATAATTCACTTTTATACCTCTGATGTGGCTCTTTTGCTAATGTTTGTACCTTTTGGGGGGGGTTACAAAAATGGCAAAGTATTGTGAACTTTGGACTACTTTTTATTTCAAATAGTTTTGTTGTTTTACTATAATTTTTTTGTTTTTACTTATACTTTAAGCTTATTTTGTACTTTTTGCTTCTATGCTTCAGAAACCTCTATACTGCTGCTATGTAGGTCTTCAATCATAAGCCAGCTGCTTTGATAATGGAGGCTAATTTGAGCTTTGAGAAGAAAAGCTGCAGAGTGCCTTTAACTGAGGGTTGTTGCCGGCTGCCTTCCCCCTGTGTGAGGCCCAATGCAGGCACAGCCCCATTCTGCTGTAGTTCCAGACAGACCTGAATCTTTGCCAGGCCTCTTTATTCTGTGGTCCAACTCTTAATCTGTTCCAGACCTTTTCAGTCAAAGAACTCCAACGAGAGAGGGGGAATGGGGTGGTGGGGGAGAGGCAAGGCAAAAGGGGAAGAAAGGGAAAAAAGGAGGAATAGAGAGAAAATGACGATGGGATAAACATGCATCCTCTTTAAGATCCAAAAAGGTGGTGAGCAGCGAACAAGCTGTGAGTGCACTGTGACGGAGTTCAAAAGGGGGCTGGCTGATGTGGATATGTCATTTCCCGCATGTACTGCTCTGGAGGAGCAGTAACAAAAATTCCCTCTGGGAGTTTAATGTTTTCATTTGAAGCCTCAGTGTAACACTGTTTGTTAGACATGTACATATGCTGTCAGAGTACTAAACCAGAAAAGTTGGAACCTGTAGGGTAGTGTGGCATTTGTGACACAAAAAGTATTTTAAAAAATGTCATGTGGAAAAAGTCAACAGCAACTTCTTATCTTTCAAACAACAGCTCAGTGTGCTTTGGATAGTTTCTGTTAGAACTATATCCTATTGAAAAACGTTCCTTCCCATTTTATTTGTAAAACTGATGAGATTACTGGGTGAAAGCATTAGTATAGTTTTGTTTCAGCTTTTCAAGATTTTATGTTGTGAATTAAGTGACAGATACAATTATAACCTGTTATGTATTTATGTAATTCAGAAAGTTGCCCTAAACTCTTGATTTTGCCTGACTGACTTATTTTTTTCAGGCCATTCAGAGCCAAGTCATCACATGCTGGCTTTAGCTTACTGAGTACAAGATCACAAAAGCTGGTTTGCTTCATATCCAGACTGTTTCTCTACTTTACTTATCTTGATGCTAGAAATACAACACCTTCCCAAGGGGCCATTTTTAAACTTGTTAAATCGAAAGCAGACAAATATTTACTAAGTCTTAAAAGGTGCTGAGCCCTGGTCATATAGAGAACTTCCCACAGCTGGCACACCCTCAACTTTACCTGCCCCAGGTGATCTTGTGGTGTAATATGCCTGCCAGTGTGATCGACTGATAAGGACTTGTGTTGCTGGCTCGTTGTGTTGCAGGAGTGCGTGAAGAAGACAAAAGGCAGACAGCATTAACTTGTCTCTTATCTGGCTGGCCCACCGGCAATCACTACCTCTGTGTGCTGCTTACTGAAACCACCTCTCCAAAAGCACACACACTCTCACACACTGTCTTTTTAGCCTGGAGTGGCCTCCTTTTAAACTATCAGTCTGGCCCTGAAATGAACCTGTCCTCTGCAACTATCTCACCCACAGATGTAATTCCCTACTTTGATATCTGAATTGTTTGTGCATAGTTCCTCCAGTAACATTGGTTATTGTTTGCTGTTTGGTCTGCAAAAGAGTCCTTGAGTTGGTTGTGCAGCAGGAACTCTGCTGCCCTGAAGGAAAACTCCAGTTGATTTTAATCACATAGTTTTGTTGAAAATATTGTACTTGGCAGAGTATTAACAATGTTAATAAACATGCACAGTTATACTTGCATAGGAAAACTATTGAGTTTTTTAGTCTGTAAAATCAGATGGAAGTTGGACATTTTAGGTGATCATTTTGCAGCATTTTTTCATCACCTCCTCCAAATTGGTTGGAAAAAGAAGGTGATTGGAGGCTGCCCTGTCAGACTTCCTTTTGTCAGTATTCACAAGGAGTGAAAGGTTATTGTCATGAATAGAAATTGTGTTGTGGTCAAAATAAAGACCCAGGTTCTTTGAAATGAGAACTTTTCCTTTAAAGTGTGGTTTTGTGCATCGGTGTGTATTAGTCTCCATATGTGTCCCATCACTTTAATGCAACCCTCCTTCAAAGCTCAGGCCTTAACAGATCTACAGCTGCTGACATGGCCCATGCGCAGAAACTCCGTCATGAGAACAGTTAATGGTGCCCTGATGGCGGAGTGCTCCAGCCACAAAAGGCTTCAGTATCTGCCAAAGATAAGAAGCAGGGAGAAGTAACACAGTCTCCCACGGATTCACTTGACATGTGTGGGAGAGAGAAGCCGCCTACATAACTCTGTATGTGTTTGCGTGCATGTGTTTGGGGTGGGGCTGTTGGGGAGACATTGCGGTCAGAGAGGGGAGGGGACAGTGGAAGGCAGGGCAAGGTGGGGCCTCCAGAGCTTCCCAGGGAGAGCCCTCAGCTATGGTTCATTCAGCTCCTGCAAGAGTGTAAACAGACAGTGATTGAATGGTGATGAGAAAGGTGCCGGGGTGGGCAGGACAGAACAGAGGGGCAGCCCTGCATGAAAATTGTGCCCCCAGCAAAGCTTTGTTTTGGTTGGTGCTTCAAGCACATAAGCAAACAGCACACCTCGTTGGCTCCTTTACTATTGGTGCAACACATTCACATTTACTACAGTGCTAAAATATGTGACCTACTTCGCATGCATAGATTGCAGCATTGCATTGTGCTTTATACGTATGTTTATTAGACCCACCCCCACTATAGTAAAGAATAACAAGGATTTCACTGGGGAACAGCTGTGTTTTCAGTACAAACACATTTGTTCTGATATTGTAAACATGTAGTTAGCTTACTAGAGCACAATGCCATAACATTTGATGTGTGAAAGGAAAGAGCTTTAAAATTTTAGTTTGGTACAGTGTTTGCCTTACCTTATTTAGGCCTATATTATATTAATCTGTCAGACTGAGCACAAAGCACTCGTATTGCATGTATTAAATCAGCTTAAGTGGACACATCAGGCCAGGGTAAGGAGGCAGTCAGTCTTGAGGGATAATCTGCGATTTGTTTAGAAGGAAACAAAACACACAATGAAAGGATAAGTCATGACTGATGCAATGTACAAAACTAACAAAGCCTGTCTTAGTCATTGAGTGGGAGGGGATCAGGTCTTACAGGAATAGTGATTGTTTTAGATACGAGGTGGACAACTTGTGCTGGGACTTCCCTTGTCCTACACAACCTGATGCACTGGATCTTCTCTTTTGCAACAAGCATGTAGACAAATGCTCAAGTTGTTGGTCTTGTTATGTAGTATTTAAATGCAGCCAAGCATTAAAGAGGTGAGGTAGAAGAGAGATTCTGAAGAGAATTGAGAAGATTCTACTGTATTTAGTCTGATAAATAGAGGTTCTGTGTGTATTATTTTTACTGGCAGTTTTTGAGTGCTGGCATTGTTAAATTTGCATGTATCTCAATAGCATAAAATCCAAAGGCCAAAAGTGCCCCATAAATAGGGCACAGTGCTTTTTCCCCAAATGAAATTTTGAAATCACAAGTATATAATGATTGTCCCCAGTATTTCCTTTAAAACAAAGCAGTCGTATACCATTTCTGCAAAGTTTATTTTTGCAGAAATGGTATACAGGTCTTTACACAGTCTTTGTTCTACTGACACCCATGCCCTAAACAAACATTTTTATTTTGCAGCCCTGAACCAGCAGAGGATCTCCCAGAGTGCTCCAGTGAAGCAGGCAGGGCAGCTGCCTCCCAGCACCCACAGTGGAGTTATGGGCGGCAACAACCAGATGAGACTGCAGCAGATGGAGAAGGAAAGACTGAGACTGAAGCAACAGGAGCTGCTTCGGCAGAGACCACAGGTCAGGAGTCGGAGTTAAAACAGTTCGAAAACATTTAAGGACTTTTTGAAAAATGTGGCCTCATGGAAGAACAAATACCGTCAGTGTGTTTCCATCAGTTTAATTGTAGGACACTGGAACCCAAAATGTACATTTTTGGATTAATGAGTGTAGCAGCAAAATGTTTACATTGTAAAACATATACCTGTAAAATGTGAGTCATTATTCATGGGGATAGTGGTGGATTTTAAGCCTCTTTGATGAGTCTTTATTGTTACACCACCCTGCAGTGAGGTCTAGTGAGTCATCTGTGGTAATTTTATCACTTCCTAACGTTGATGTGTCACAGTGCAAACCCACGCAGGGTGGAGCTCAGTAGTTTACTCAAGGCTGTGTCATAACAACAGATTTGGAGCTTTATGATTATGAATGAGAGTGCTGGTGACTTTGTTTGCCATGCCATAGGTTTGCATGGGTTGTTTAAAGTTCACAGTGTAGAAAGTGACCCAAGTATATACATGCGCTGGACTATAAGGGGAAAATGATTTGAACTGTCTATACTGAGAGAATATGCACTGCATGCTTATGTAGCCTGGTTACTGTTGACTTTTTTAAATGTCACGAGGACAAGAAAACCAGTATCCATGAGGAATTGTGATGGTCATCACAGAAAGTTTTCTGTCAGCTATTTCCAGTTATTAGCCATTTCAAAGTCTTAAAAACAGGTTTATGGCTTCGTTTACAAATTTGTTCTATTTTTGTTTCATGGATGCCAAACACCTGTAAACAAAGGTTTTAGAGTGGCCAGGTTATGTCGGTGCAGCTGCCTGATTTCACCTGGTGTCTTGTGTATACAAACATAATTAAAGTGATGGATAACAAATCATTAATTATGCAAGGAAACACGAGCAAATGAATTTTCCAAACCTCAGACATCCATGGCTACCAGTTAAATGAAGATCGAAATGGAAAATAAAATGTGGAAAGGCGGACTGCAGACCAGGCTACATCTAAGGAGCTTCTCTGTCAGGCCGACAGCTAGATTCCAATAAACCTGAAAACCTGAAACTGCTGTAACTTTGCTTTGTTTGGATTATGGAGGCTATAATATATTTGCAAATGCAGTAGAGTGTGATAGGAGGACATGGTGTAACTCTGTAGGATATAGGCATACGTAGGGAGTTCGACTTTGGGGCAAAACTTGACGTATGCAGATGTATTGATGAAGAATAGGTGAGTGGATCACTTAAAACTCCTTGCAATGTCCTAAGGTAATTAATACTACAGGAAACGGATTGTAATTATTCTTTCATTTATGTATAACAACATAAACATGGAAATCAGTAAAAACATTGCAGAACAAGTGCTGATGAGCCATCAGACATGCCTGCTCATAGTGTATAATGTGAATCCTGGATCGGGCAGCTCAGTCACCAGCTGAATGTGATTTTGACACTGCAGTCAGGTCCAGTTTGGCTCACAACTACAACTTGTGGTTTAGCTGAAGCTATTCAAATCATAACCACAATAGCCCTGTGTGTCAAGAGGTAAATTTACTGTATGCACCTACTGAAAGCGTGGGCTGCATCACTTTTTGTTTCTAGGAATGCACAGATACCCGATATCACCCACCTATATGGCACTTTCTACATGCTACAGTTTCACTGGGCTAAAGCGCACTCTCATTGGTAGAACTGTAATGTTATTATTGAGTACTCATAGTCAGTATCCGGTATTAGCAAGTACAGTAAATCTAAGTATTGGATCTGACCAAAAATAGTGGCGTCAGTGCATCTCTGCCAGTTTCTCTGTAGAAGTTCTGAGATCTGAAAATGGTGACTATAGTCAGCTCTTTTCACCTCCCCATTTAAGGACTTAGAAGGAAGGAGGTGAAAAAGAAAAACATGACTTCATATCCTCAACCTTATCTGATTCCTCATGTGTAGAAAACAATTGTCTATAACTGTGGCCGGCCCCTCATGTAATATGACACCGTGCATGGAGAGAAATGGAGACCAACATGTCTGACAGCCAAGCAGCAAGGCTATAAGACGGCTCTAAAATGCTTCCATGAAGCTGTAGCTGTGTATAATTAGCTTTGAATGTTAGGGGTGGTGTTGACAGTCTTACTCATGGGTTTTATGTCTTATTATCCACAGGAGCTGGCTTTAAGGAACCAGCTGCCCACAAGTATGGATCAAGATGGCAGCACAAACCCTGTGTCCTCCCCTATGGCCCAAGATGCCCGGACCATGACGGCCAACAGCTCTGACCCATTCCTCAACAGGTTTGTTTCATACAGAAGCCAGGAGTGTCACTGTAGAGCAAAATGAGGAGATAATCTGCCAGCACAGTACAATCTGATTGACACCAGCTGACTTTTGGTTCAATTCAGACTTTACATATCCTGTTTTAGGGGATCTGTGTGCATGACTTTTTGAGCTCTGGTAAGAGCTCCAAGTCACACAAGTAGCAAAAACAGAAGGCCACACTCTGGGCCTTAACCCTCTTCACATGGTAATGACTCATTCAAAGCAGCAGATCTGTGCTGGAGTTCATTTAACAACGATGACCTCTGGTGTACAACTGCTGCAATAAAGGCAGTCAGAGCTTAAATGGCGGCACCAGTTATGAAATAATACAAAACCACCATTTTATTTGAAGTGGAGACAATTTCCACAACTTGGGTAATAAAGACAAAAAAAAAAAAAAATAATCTTTTGGCCTGAAGCTGTACAGATCTGAACAATGAAGGTACAGGAAGCTTTTTTGTTGTGTGAATGCTGCCCCGCAGTATGCTGGGAAATAATTCCTAGTAGTTCAAGCTCTAGTTCTTCTGTAAGCAGACAAAGTGAGGAAAGAGCTGAATAGCAAGCAGGCCATGAGAACATGTGGTCCAGTCAGTAGACAGGCCAACCTAATCTCCCCTCCTCCCCCCGTTGCCTCCGCTCCTCTGCTCTCACAATGGCCTTATTCATCGTGCCTCTGCCATACTCTGCCTACATATTTTTCTGCTAATTAGTATAGGCTTGTCAAATGTCCTCTCTCTTTTTGTCTCGGTTTCCCTTTCATTGCTGCTCTTTTCCCTATGTGCTGCAATATAGGATGAAAAAGTGAAGCTCAGTTTCAATGGTGTCGCTGTAGGTTAGTCACCACGTAGCCAATGTACCGGGCTGAACTGTTTAAATGTGCATGTATGCAAAGGGATTTGAGGCCTATGATTTCTTTGTGAATGTTATTAAACAATATGACTGTTCACTTTCAAAGCAGAGTTAAGTGAAGGCCATTAAACTCAGTTTGATTAAAATTGCGATGTTTATTAATAACAGTGCATAGTTTCAAACCCACATTTCTTAATTTCGGTGTTTCCAGCGGGACCTACCACTCCAGGGATGAGAGCACAGACAGCGGCTTGAGTATGAGCAGCTACAGTGTCCCTCGCACTCCAGATGACTTCCTCAACAGTGTGGATGAGATGGACACAGGTGAGCCTGGAAATAGTCAAGCTGTGGCTACATTTACACAGAGGCTAATATTTTGTTCCAGACAGAATAAACACCTCAATCAAAACAAACAGGCCCGAACCATTTCCTGCAGAGGGGTGGTTTAAACTTTTTCATTAACCAGTCAGATTACACTTTTCCTCTTTTAAAAAAATAGCAGCCTTTATACTGAACTACTAAGAGTTTGTTTTTAATAAAAAAATTTTACAGAAAAAGAATTGAGACAACACAATAACACCAACTGCTGTACTCAAATCACAGTTTATCAATATTTAAGGAACAGATCATACATAGGCCAAAGAGATGAGAGATGTGGAGACAGATGCATGACAGTTTTGCACGTGATACTGTTCTGATTAAATATGTTGGCG
>VVAS01049335.1:0-16494 GCA_015103295.1 Ptychochromis oligacanthus
TATATGTGTTTTTGATTATACTCTAGAAACCTCCGCTTTTTTTTTTTTTTTTTTTTTTTTTTTTTTTTTTTTAATAAGGTATCATAATTAGGCTTTAGGAGAAGGAGATGTAAATGGTGGGCAGATTTGAGAACAGAAATGCGTACCTGACTATATTAAATATCTGCACATGTCTTTAAATTACAGCTACTTTGGTTTAATACGTCACCATTTAGGAACAACACCTTAATGATAACAATCCAAACCTCAGACTGGACATTGCGCTTCCTGCAGTTGATAAATCAGCCACATGATGTCGCTCTTTGAATGTTTTCCACAACAGTAAGCATCATTCTTGTTGAATGACGTCTGCAAATTGTTTTTGCCCTCGCGCGGGGGACGATGGATAAACAAAAGGAGGTCAGAACGTTATTTATTATTTCAACAAAACGTGTAGATTGAGACAGATTTGAGTCCAGGGAGACATTTCTTCTGCGTGGACTTTTGAGTCACAGACCACAGCTGCATGCTTGGAAAGTCACATTCTGTAAAGTTCCTGTGGTGGTGGAAAGGATACACTGTTTCCCCGCTGATGCCACCTGCCAAGCCGCGGAGAGGAAATGAGAGTTTGGAGCAACTTCTGATGTTGACCAGGATGACCTGTGCGGTACAGACAGTCAGTAAGCATGCAGAGAAATGACAGACAGGAAGAGTGAATATTTCTTTCACTGACCTCTAGACCTCTGTTTCCATTTCTTACGCTGTAAGAAAGTCATTACAAACATAATGTATGAATTAGAGATTTCCAGAGCTTGTTTCCAGCTGAAGCTTTGTTTGTACAACCATCTCCTCTTCACTCTGTAAAGAGGCGCAAGCCAATTTGTTCATTATAACGCCCAAACTAATGACGCTGTTATTCTTTTCCATGCAGTTGTGCTTGACAGATGCGTTTTGAAATTCGGTAGTTGAAATATTTAGATTTGTAATGAACTTGTCCACTATAATCATTTAAATAACAGTGTTTGTGGCCGTCGGTCAGGGCCAGGCCCCATTAAGCTAATCGGAGTAATGTGTGCAGCTGCAGATCAGGTAGATTTGTCAGTCTAATCAGCTGGTTTGTGCTGCTGCAGCTGTAAATCATATTAGGCCAGAATGGGCCGCTGCTGAGCTGGCTCCTTCGGGGAGCAGCAACAGGCCACACATTGGTCACGGCTACGCTGTGAAGACAGGATTACAGATAAATATGTTAGGTGTGTGCCCCAGGAAGGAAGACAAAGAGCAATCGCACTCTTTCAGACTCCGAATACAGGGTTCAGAGCTATCATTAAGGGCGATAAAAGACCATAACCAAAAGGATTAGGCAGCACTTGAACAGGAAATTGTCTTCATATCTGAGACTTTGTAATTGTTTCATCTCTTAGTGACCCATTAGGCCGCTTCCTAATCAAATCAAACTACATATGCTAAGTTAGTAGGCAACCACATATTTAAATGCATATCTTCCACACCTGTCAGTCTTTCAATACCCTGCCTTAAGCATCTTGAATTATTCTTACTCTGTGCAATAAATGAACTGTCAAGTGTAAATGCTGCTGTGCTCCAAAAGCAATCAGATTGTTCTTCAAACAATTTCCCAAACATATCTGCTGATGTAATGCATAGATAAAATGTTGTTTTTATTCACGTTTTAAATATGGTATTCTGGTTATACCATCATATTGCTTTTGGGATTTTCTCATCTCAGAAATTAAGGTCTTGGGTTATTTGACTGTTATTGCTGAGAGAATTGAACTTTGGAGCTCATTTCTTTTCATATTTAATGCCTTTTGGTCTTAAAGTTTGTAACTCCATAATACAAGGATAGTCACATAGGAATACCATATCTAGACAGTATCTGTCATTATTAATGCATGTTCCAATTGGTTTGGATATGTGATACAACCCAATATAGCCTGGCCCAAAGGGTAATGAAACTTTACCTACCACCTTACATATTACAATGCCCTATAGGCAGACAGTAAGTGCCACCTAGTGACTGTGTCCCTTTTTCTCATTAAACAGCTGCACAATCTCACCTAACAGAAGTCAGATTTTTGCAATACACCTGTGCATACCTGGGTAAAGAGGGGTTTTTTTAAAACTGAACTTTGAATCTTTTCAGTCATAAAATTTTTTTCTGGTTTGCCTAAAAGTTGTTCATCCTGACTGATTGGTTCTCTCCCTGATCTCTCCCGAGGAATACCAGTTACATTCCCATATGTATCTCACAAGCAATGTACTTTCTACCTAGTGTTTTGTATGAACTGTAGCATGCCTTTAATATTTACAGTGTATCTGTCTCTCAGAGAGAACAGTCACTCTGGGGACTCTTTTGAGTGACAGGAGGATTCAAATGGAGCGCAGCAGGGGTGTGTTTGGAAATAGAGACACATGGCAAGCAGATGGTACCTCGGTGACTCCCACATGAGGGCCAGCTGGGACAGAATGGGATGTAGCAGATAATGGTAGAAAGTGTCTGTCTTTATTTGTAGTTGTACAGCAGATTCTTGGTGCCTCAGCAATTTTTGCTAAGTGACTTTACAGTTATTTTACAGCCTGCAAAGCTGTATTGTGTTTGACTTGTTTCATATTACATAAGACTGACCACTGAGAGGAGAGATAACAGACTGTGATGTATAGTAAACCAGTGATTGCTCATCACTTTGTTGGTTGGGTGCTAAGGGAATCCCAGACCTCTGTCCCACATCACACATGAGTCCTGCTGCCTCTCAGGCTCCTTCTCATCTGTGTTTGTGTCTTCACCCTTTCTTTCTGAATCTCTGGTGGGATTGCCAAGTACCTCAGCATTGTGCTGCTTGAAGCAGAGGTACAGTCACACAAGGGAACCTGAAACTGATCCTAACGCTTTGAATTTTTGAATGGGCAGGGCTGAGAGGACACTGACCTGCCTGGGAGGATGTGAGCTAGAGCTCTACATGATACTCTGCCCCTGCTTATTTGCTGATTTTGACTCTCTCTCTCTCTCTCTGTCTCTCACACACACGCACTCTCTCACTCGCTGTGGTCTGCTCTCTCTCTCTCTTCTTCCAGTACTGGCCTGAGCTCCAGCTGTAGGTGGAGCTGGCTTTCCTGGAATTGTCGGGCAACTTTTCCTGTTGTGCTTGCTACCTCTTGCTCAATCACTTGCTTAATGACAGCTCTGCTGCAGGACTTATGGGGCTTTGAAGACTCGTGCCATCTGGATGCATATCTCTACAAGCATGCTGGAGTTAATGACTGGTGCATTTTGTGGTATAAACATATTTTCATGATTCAGGTCAGAAGTTCTCCTTCAGCAAAAATGTCTCGGCAGTGCAAAGTGGGGCGAAATCCATCGGTGGGTAAAGTAAACTGTGTATGAATGGGAGAGCTTTCAAGAGTGCGTAATGTACTTCGGGCTGTAACGCAGTTTGCACGGGCTGTTTGCCACAGTGTTATTTTTCAAGCTTTTTGTAACTTCTGGATATTTTATACCATAAGTGATGACATCAGAGGATTAGTGTCTCTTTGCTTTGTGTTTATCATACAAAGCCCATTATGTAGTTTGTATTTAGGACATCCTGGTTTAATCAACAACTTGCAAAAGCTGTATGTTTAATCTAATAGCTTTGCTAAAAAAATTGCGTTTTTGTCTTTTCTCTTGGTGTGAAAAATCCCAAAAAATCCAAACAGATGCTCAAGTAGTTGGACAAGTAGTTCATTTCTTATCATGTCTTACTCTCCACAGAGTACACTTTGGTTACTCTGTAGAGGTTAATTTAGCTTTAGGACAATGCAAAAATGAATTCATATTTATTCACTTCAAAAATAATTTTGAAATAGAAAACATCTGTAAAATTAACACAATATGGTAATGTGATTAAGTAATATTTGTTCCAGAGAGTATATTTTGTTCAAGCCAGAGAGGTTTGGATGATGGAGAGGTATTCCTTGATTTCCTAGGCACCTGCATTTGTTGCTTTCCCTTTAAAGAACAAAATAGCACTGAAACAAAGGCCCACAGATGCATCACAGTCACAAGAGACAAGTGCAACAATTGCTTCTTGTCTTGTACAGTACAGTGGGATCAATGAATGTCTGCGAGGATTTGAATAGAATAGAAAGAACAAACCCAGGTTTGTAGCTCAGAGGTAATTGCTGTATCCTCACAACTTCAAAAGGCTACTTGTGCCCGACTGTCCTGATAATGAGCTTTTGCCTTCTTCACACATAATGAGTGGAGGTAGAGAGTTCACATAGAAAGACGCTGTGAGCACAGTGTGTCCACTCGCAGCTGGGGTGTCTGACTGGCCGGGAACAAAGGCTTAGTGTCTGTGATGGTGTGTAGCCCCAGCCATCAGCAAGCAGGGCAATACACTTCTGCTTGGCTGAGTTGTCAGTCCTCACTGGCCTGCTGGCCTACAGGCTACAGTATAGACAGGCTAGACTATTCCTGTGCCAAATTAAAATGAGCTGCTGCTGCATTCTTTAAGTTCTCAGTTCAGCCAAACAGACCAAACTGAAAGCTGATACATGTTTATGTATTACATGCAAACACATGTTTGTGCTCAAGAATTCTCCTGCTTGCTTGTTTTATTTTTCCAATTTTCTTTATTTCCATAATCAGATATCGCTTACAAATATTTACATAATAAAATATTAATGTTTTTACATTCAGCCTGCACTGGAAATCAAATGAAACTCAAGCAGAGTGAAAAACTTTGTTTTTATTATCTTAACTACTTGATAATTAGATAGAGTATGCATAACGTGTTTTTTATTGTTTCTTCCCAAGTATTTTTCGTGTTTAAATGGACATTAGGGCTCCAGCTAAATATTTTTTTTTTTTTTTTATCAGTTAATCTCAGAAAAATAACTTGTTAAAAACTAATAAGCTACATAATAAATCCTATTCAAGGCATGTTTACAACCACTCATATTTTAACCTCTGTCTCTGAAATCACCATTTCCTGATTTGTTTCTGTGTCATCTTTACAGATAGCTGATCAGCTTCCCTGGATTTCGCTGACCATCCCACTTTGTTTTGCCTGAAGATGGAAACACTGGAGTCGGAGCTGACCTGTCCAATCTGTCTGGAGCTTTTCGAGGACCCGCTGCTGTTGCCCTGCGCTCACAGTCTTTGTTTCAACTGTGCCCACCGAATCTTGGTCTCCCACTGCACCCCCACCGAGCCAATTCAGTCCATCAGCGCCTTTCAGTGCCCCACCTGTCGCTATGTCATCACTCTCAACCAGAAGGGCTTAGAGGGACTCAAACGCAACGTAACCCTGCAGAACATCATCGACCGCTACCAAAAGGCTTCTTTAAGCGGACCCAACTCTCCTAACGAGACTCGGCGTGAGCGAGCCGTCCCCGACAGCACAGCCATGACATCTCCCTGCAACCGGGTCCAGTGTCAGTTCTGTGAGCAGGACCCTCCGCAGGATGCGGTGAAGACTTGTGTCACCTGCGAGGTGTCGTACTGTGAGGAGTGTCTCAAGGCCACCCATCCCAACAAGAAGCCCTTCACGGGCCACCGTCTAATCGAGCCCTTGCTTGACTCCCATCTGCGGGGGATTATGTGTCTGGAGCATGAGGATGAGAAGGTCAATATGTACTGTGTGACAGATGAGCAGCTGATCTGTGCATTGTGTAAGCTAGTTGGGCGACACAGAGACCACCAAGTAGCAGCCCTCAGTGACCGATATGACAAACTCAAGGTAAGAAATAATTTTAGGAAAGCTTAGGGAGAATTCCCACTAATGTTACCCGCACGAAATTCAAAGATGGTTTCTGAATTTTTCAAAAACCTCTTTCAGCTTCTCAGCATGACAGGTGTACAAGCTGATAATGAATTTATTGAATTTCCATGTTAGGAAGTGAGCTTTTGCGCGGCTTGATTTTAGCAGTGTGAAAACATGCACAGCCACACAGATAAATTAGAGTATTCATGACAGGCATGTGAAACTAAATCTCACTGATTTATTTTTTGAGTAGTTTATCTGAAACGGATGCTTTATGAGAAAGTCATCTATGAAGGATTTGCTACTTGAAAAATACATGTGATTTGCGAAAATAAGTACAGAATAAGTACATTAATACTAATGTTCTAGCAAGAGACATGCATAAACAGTTTTGTGACGCAAGTTTAGTCGCTCAAATCGGTATCGGTAGCAAATCGACAAACATTACAAAACTTCCTTTGACTGCTACTGGGAAATAAATAACTGTACAAAATGACTTCCTCTCTAAATTAGACTTGATGATGTGTTTGCTTGGAAGCTGTCTCTGAGAGACTGCTTTCACAGTTTTAGGTTAAGTGGAACGGCTCACTGTCTGACATCAATAAGACATGAGAAGATGCTGTTAGCTGGAGCATAAAAAAGGTGGTCTGCTTTTCTTTTGTTGTAAACTCAAATAAGCTTCTATCATAGGAAATTTTGACTCGTAGGTACATACTAACTCACAAACATCATAGGATGATTTTAAGGTCCACTATAAGGCAGTTGTGCCATGGAAGTTTAACACAAAAATAGTACATTACCGTACACAAGGTAAGATCAAACATTTACTGTTTTAATTTGGGAATAAGTCTTAAACTCAGCTGGAAAAAGCTTTTCAGTTCAGTTAAAGTTCATCCTAAAGTTTATCCAGAGAATTGCATGGCATAGACTGCATGACAAAAAAAAGAGCATCCTTCTTCTTTTCACAAACAATCCCTTAGTGCATGACTCACAAAAGGATAGTTTTATGTATCACAAGCAACACTGAAAACCCTTTTGTGCCCATTCCTTTCTTTCACAATGCTTGGTCACAGAGGAATTGGGATGTAAACAATCTTTTTGCAATATTTTGGGAAGATAGGACCAGCCTTAACCTCTCTCCTTTGTTTGATCATGCTGTCATTGTGCAGAAATCTCCTCGCCACTTTCTCTGTGTGGGGCGTGATCATTCACACCAGGAGGCAGAGCAGGTGATCAGCATCATTTCTTTAATTACACATTCGGGGCAGATTTATTGTGTGGATCTGCCTAAACCTGAATGTAACTTTTTAAGGGCTCAATTACCAAGCAAAATCAGTGAAATGAAAGTCAAACACTAGCTGCAGCTGGTCTGTATAACATGAAGTAATGAGGCATGGTAATGTGGCCTTGGTGGTTATTAATGCTAGAGTTATAGTACTCAGCATTGAGAGCCAGTTGTGTTTTAATTATTTCATGAAGTAGTTAATGTGTGCTGTGACATTGTTACTTCTCGTTTAATGAGAATAAAACCCTGCAGATGTTTACAGACATTAGGATTGTGGGTGAATTGAGGTGAACAGAATCTTCTTCATCTTCTTGTAGATTGTCACAAGCAAAGGTCTGTTTTCTCTTTTGAAAAACATTAACCAGTTAGTTTTTTCCGTATTCTCTTGGCTGGTGTATCTCGTATTTTACTAATTCATATATTCATATGCACACATACTGTTAGTCGCATTGTTAGAAGCCTCAAGTGAAAGAGGAAACGACAATTCCCAACAAAGAGAGAAATAGTTTTTTTCTCATGGCATGCAGGACAGGACCCAGGTGGCACACAGCTGAACTTGTTGATAGTTGTTGGTTTTTTTCAAATACATGTTTATAGCCACAGTGCCTCAAATTTCTCAGAAATTCCCAGACAAAAGGATACTGTGACTTGTACATGTGTGTGTGTGTGATGCAGTGTTCTATGTTTCAGCCTCATTTAGAAATTATGCTACATGATCCCAGTTATGTATGTATAAAAATCTATCCATCCTGTATTTTCTTATATCCTATTAAGGTCACAGGAAAGGCAGGAGCATTCAGGAAAGTCCCCATTTTGCCAGTTAATCACAGAGCTTATATTTAAACATACAAAACAGTCATACAGACATTGTAAAGATCGAGCTGATATCAAACCAACTAGATTAAAGCCGTGGGAAGAAACCCATGGAAAACAAGACCAGGAAATGAAATTAAGACCGAGGACTTTTCTATAATGAGGTGACAATGCTGCACTCAACCGCAGTGCTAAAATATTTATTATCAGTGATAGTAAAAAACGGAAATAAGTACACTTAATTTTCTGCAATTCACTGTTGTGACCTTGTATAAGCCTAATTAAAATGAGATTGTACTGATGTATTGCATAGGTTTCAGTTCCAGCTCTTAAGGAAAAATTTGACACAAAGCTTGCGTGTCTTTTGATATAATCTTCCAAACAGTATCAGAGAAGTATAATACTACGACAAATTTTCAGTTACACATAGTATGTGAATAATTGTAAAGTAGATGCTCCAAAAAACATCTAAACAATTGAATATTTAATGTGGTATTTAATGGGGAAAAAATAGTACATAACTGTAATCAGTGCTGGAAAAGTTCCTTTTGAAAGGGAATTGAATAAAGATTGCTAGTTATCCTGTTAGAATGTAACAATTGATATAACTGTTTTAATAACTAACTTACTACATTTGATTACTTTTCTAATACATGTTTAAAAGTGGCTAATGAACCGGGTTTAGATCATGATGCATTTTAATGTAGAGAGCATTTTCACAGCTGGTAAAGAAGCTTTATTATTCTGTGTAGTGTTAGAGCCCTTTTCTGATTTTAGAAAGAAAAAGGCAGCAATTTACAGCGCTGAGAGGCATTCTTGTTCGCCAGCATGGTCACTCACTTTGGTGTGGTTGGCTAGTTGCAGGCATACTTGGTTGCTTAGAGCAGTATGCATTGATTTGACATTTGGCAGACAAGACGGGGTTTAAAACTGAAACAAGAACAATCAAAAACAAGGTTCAAGATTTCATACTGCCACATGAATGGAGCTTGTTCAGATGCAGAGACAGCTGACCTCCTTTAGCTGAAAATGTTCCATGGCGGGACTTGGAATAGAGTTAAAGTTATATTCGACATATAAGCTTTTGATCAAAAATAATTAATGTAATTTGTAAATGTAAATCTAAGTTGATTGCGTTTTTATCAGTATCTGTAACTTAGAACAATTACATCTATTTTTAATTAATTTACTTACATACAGCAATGATTACACATGTACATCATGTAGACATGATTACACACACTTTCGTGTACACTTATATATGTGTACACCAGAGTTACCACACTATGTTACAGATAAAGTTCCACTGCCCTCCAGCAAAGTAATGCAAGCCATGGGCCGTGTTGCTCACAGGATGAAGAGTCAGCCAGTGAATAAAATTTCTAATGTTTACACAGGATAAAAGTCTTTCTGACGGTGACCTTTCAGGACTCAAAGAGGAAGGAACAGAGACTGGCGAATGCAAAGGTGTGGAACCAGAAGCATTCGCATACAAAAGGAAGCCACTATTCTTTCCTCTCATCAGTTTTAAATGATTTTAGGAAAGAGAGCTCCATTAGAGAGAGCTGTCTAAACATGTGAAGAATATTCATGTTGTGGGAGAAGCTATGTTTTAGTTAAATTGAAAATGCCTGTACAGCAAAATTTTAGCTGAGATGAGCTTACTTTGTGGTTTTTAATGGTCATACATTTGGCTATATTCAACATCAGTTGAATATCTTATGTTTCATTCACCAGTAAGGAAGTTTTGAAGTCGCCATACTTGTACCTGCAACAGAGCATCTGAAATGGCTTTCATCACATTTTCTTTTCCATATAAATAAATCATATTTCTAGGAGCAATAAAATAGAGACTCTGCTATTTTAGTACAGTGACTCACACATCTTATGAAATCACAGTGTGAACCTTTAAACTAACATGACAGAGCCTGCCCCCTCCTATTTGCTTTAGATCTTTTCGGCTTCTCCTACTTGTTTGGTCTCATGTCTAAGTATTTGCATTTTTTTAACAAAGGGATGCTACTCAGAATTACAGTTTTTGTGATTAGTGATTGTACTCCATCCCTAAAATTATTTCTTTTAAATCAATGTTTTTAAAACCCAGTATTATATTTCTAAACACTTAAATTCAAAGGCAGAGTCAGTAAGTCTTTGACTATAAAAATTTCAGATCCACTCACATGTATCGTTAAAGTCTTAATAATAGACTAAAAGAGGTTGTTCTGTTTTTATCTGATTCAGGTGAAAACATAGGCTTCTAATAGAATCACAAAATTGTACTTTTTTGGATTTTATTGTCTGGTGTTAGTTTTTTAAGTGAAGTCAGTGTGGAAGTGCTTTAAACCTGCATTCTCTGACCAGCAGGGGTTAATTCCTCTTGTTGCAAAAGGAAGTTAGACTGCACAGAAGTTTATGAGGAAAATGACCCTACTTTTTACTTGATTTATGACCTCTGTAAACACTATCCAGATGAGTTTATGGTTTTGAAACACTAGTTTTAAGTTGTATTCATTACAGCATCATGGTAAATTTGTAAATTATAGTCTGATTTTGAATAAAATAGAGAGCATGGGTACATTTTTATTGACATGTGGCTACAGTATGAGTGTGAAGTGTCCTCAGTTTCCAGTATATGGTAGAACATCTGTCATTTAGTTTTGGAGTTACAACCTTTTCCACCCATCTGCTTTTGGTTTTTGTTAGACTACAGTTTTGTTTTAATTTAAATCAGGTTAATATAATCATGCGTTAATCTTTTACTTAAGAAGAATAATGCTTATAATAATAGAAGATATTTTGTACTGTCACAGTACACCATCATCATGCTGCTCAATTACAGTAAGAGCTTAAGTTCGAAACAGCGCCCTTTGATCTGACTCGGTGATTAGTGCACCCTGGGTTTAGTTGTCCAAATTACTGACAGATGCTCTGCTTAGCTTCATGGCCTCAGCGGGCAGTATGATGGGATCTTTGGCACGCAGCTAGGACTTGGGGGGGCTTCACACTGATCAGAGCCCAAATGTGGCCAGTCATATCCAGGGGCAGCCTTGTGTGTCCTCTCCTGTGCTCATTACACTTGGGCCTGATATGGTCCTTATGTTCCTATTCACCTAACTCTCCTCCAGGATTTATTCAGCTGTTTACAGTTTGATTTGGGGGCAGTGTGTAATGAAATGTTCGCTTTCAATTTTGTTTTGCAGCAAGCCTTAGATTCCAACCTCAGCAATCTAATCAAGAGGACCAGTGAGTTGGAAAGTCTGATGGGCAAACTTATCCAAACCTGCCAACATGTGGAGGTGAGGTTGTTTGTCTGTTCCTCTCAGGTTGGGGGTTTTAGCTTTTATGGCATTTCATGGGCAACAACTCATTAAATTATTAACACCATGATGAATTACTGTATCTGAATGTGGAATTGTATCATGTCAACAAGACTGAGCGTTCATTACTCACAAGCTCAACAATTATTGTTAAATGACTGCAAATTTGGTAATTTAACAGCATGTGTAGGCTGAATTTATTTATGAACAGATATTTATTTGAATTTATTTATGTATAGATATAAATATCTATAAAGTAAATACTATGTGATTCATCAAAAAGCCTTTCACATAAAGGATTAAGACACCGCATTATGTCAATTATTTCACCTCACCGTGCATTTTAATTTCCCCGCTTTATATAAATGTGAGTGTGTGGGATAAAAAGATAACTGTGAACAAGGTCAGCTCATTGCGACTCTGCTCTAATGTATCTTATCTGTACCCGTGTTTTGTCTAGGTAAATGCATCGCGACAAGAAAACAAGCTGCTGGAGGAGTGTGACCTGCTGATTAATATCATACAGCAGCGAAGACAAATCATAGCTACCAAGATAAAGGAGGGAAAGGTATTCTTTATCACACTTTGTATCTCGAGAGCTTTTGTTTGTTTATCACCTTGTCCGTGTTGATAACCTTGCTTCCTCACCCGAGCTTGCTGTTCTTATTAGAGCGCAGCAGCAACAAATCACTGTTGATGGGTAAAAAACATGCATTTTCAAAATTATATTGAAGTATGTCATGTGTGACAGACGCATTTTTCTTCTCATAACTGGGAAGTTAAATTTATAAGTGATATAATCCATCTTTGCTCATGTGAGTAAACTCAGGGCTTTTGTTTGGCTTGCCTGGTAGCTTATGGTGGCCAATGTGTTAGCTAATGTGAGCAGACTTTAGATATATACTCTTTTGTACCCACCACTTAGGTTAGTTAACTAACTGTATCAGTTGCCTCATGACTTTGTAGCAGACCAGGCCACAGAAATTTTTTTTATAGTTCTAATAATTGTTGGAGGAAGTATGTTATTTTCCTGTCCCTGGACTGCAGGAACTGGGGACCATCAGAGTTCGTAGAATTCAGTTTTTAGCTACTACAACAGAGTAGGGACTTTCCCGGCCATGAGGAACCATGAGCATCAATAAAACAAAAAACATAAACATTAGTAAAACATTAGTCGTTTAAGCAACGGCTCTCAACTTTAACCTGAGAAATTTAGCAGTACATGGAGAAATGAACAGTCAGTGAAGTCTCTGTCTCATTGAGCCTCTATGCAACAGATGAAAAAAAGCGCAAAGCAATTTTGACTCATCAAAGTGAAATACAAAAATCTTTGTTAGTATTTCCCATTAAATTGATGCTAGGCATCGAGCACACAGTGGTGCACTGTAGAGAGAAAAAGAAAAATCTGAAACAGCATTACAGTAAAAAAAAAGAACTCAAAAAGGGATGATGTTTCTTTAGTCGCCATTGTTCAGCTATTAAGTCATTTCAGAGTTCCTGTTAGAGATATAAATGCAAACAGAAGGCAGGCCTTGAAATTATATAGTTCTCAGAGAAGCTCCCCAGTTGGTAGTTACCCCCAGGCAATCACCACTGGCTTTTCAAAAGCAGATTTTATTTTTTTTTTTTTTCAAAAACAAATCTAAAAAAAAAGTCCATTACCTGGATGTTTGCTATTTCCTGTTTCAGGTCTTACTGGGTATCCAGTCAGGCTGCCTAATAATTGGATTTTTAAGAAAAAAAAAGATAAAATCTCGCAAAATGAATTGAAGTGCATCCGTTTGGCCACTTGCGGCAACAGACATATCCTTCACGAACCATCATGTAATTGTTTGCCTCTATCTTGTGAATATGACCCATTACCGGATAATATAGTGGATATATTTTTGCCACTATTTAGCTAAGTTTAGGCACATAAGCGGTTTATTTGTTTTAGCCAACAAAACAGCTTGGTTAGTTTTAGGGGAAGATCAAGGTTTGGATTAAATTGGACATTAGTTACAATAAGCACAATGTTAGGATTGTGGAACAGTGACAGTTAAAAGAAAATTTGACTTTAGATTTTAAACAGGAGAAAAACACAAGTCCTCTTTTGTGGCTTTGTAAACTTATTTCAGCATATTTGAAGGCCACTCATACTGACAAGAATTTATTGCTTTGTTTTGTTCTCAGTATCAAGAGTACTTCAGGCACAGGTGTCCATATATTTAATATGGATGTGTTATGCCTCTTGAATGGTTTCCCTTCCTTTTCCCCTGTTAGATGCCCTTAGAGTGGTGACAGCATGCTGTGCCATGTTCAGTGTCAGACTAAGATCAGCCGTGCTTCCTGCGGTGGTCCTCTCTGGAGGGGGCCTCTTTCCTTCCACACCTCGTGCCTCATGCCACAGGTTGTGAGGTTGCTTTCAGCCACTAAGCCACTGAGGCACAGAGGGGGGTTAGAAGGGTCTGGTTTCTATGACAGTACTGTGTGGGATGTCTCATAAATATACCTCTAATGCAAGTATTGCTTATAAAACAGGTTGTAGCTCAGACTCTTGTGAGTATGACTCTACTGAAAAATCAGGTTTCTCCCCCAAAAGGATTTTCTTAGTGCCAAGGTGAAACCCAATTTTACATTTGGTTAAGCTTTCTCCTCATAAGTCATGCATTGGTTGGTTGTTTATTAAGCTATTCATCTATCCACATATCCTATTTTCTGCCCAGTCTGTGAGGCTGAGGAAGCTAGCCCAGCAGATTGCCAGCTGCAAACAGTGCATTGAGAGGTCCTCCTCACTCATCACTCAGGCTGACCAAACCCTCAAGGAGACAGACCACGCTCGCTTTCTTCAGACAGCTAAAAGTATCTGTGAGAGGTGAGACACCAGCAAAAGGCAACCCTAAGAACAATCAAAACTGTGTATAAAACTGTCACCACCTCATAATGTTAATGTTTTTCTTAATAACAGAGTGTCTATGGCAACTGCGTCCTCCCAGATCCTGTTACCAGAAATTAACCTGAATGACACATTTGATACTTTTGCTTTGGACTTCACAAGGGAGAAGAAAATGCTGGAAAGCTTAGATTACCTCACAGGTGAGTCAGCCCTCGCATGTTAAGCACACAGTATTTAATTTTTTGAAATGAAACCTCTGTGTAAATTACTATAATCTATTTGCTTGTTTAGTACTGCCTGATCAGTTTCCTCAAACTTTATTTTTATACAATTTGCTGGGTTCCTTTTTTGAAAGATGCATTTAAAATTAACCACAGCTTATCCGTGAATTATGGATTTATATAATTGCAGGCTTTGGCATGGATAACAGCGGTGAGTTTATATTGAAACTATGTGCCTGTTAAGGAGTGGCAGAGAACGAAAAAGCTCATATAATTTACAGCAATAGTTTTTTGCTGCTGAATGAAACAGGTTTGATTGTTTATGCTCAGCTCCTGTTGTGCACTGTGAATTTAACTCTGCATGGGGGCTGTAGCTGTAATAGCTGGAGGAACTCCAACGTAGATTAATTACACTTGTCAGAATAAAACACAGACACACACACAAATGGCTGGTGCTGTTTATCCATCACTGGTCTCTGTTTGTTATTTTGATGTTGTTGTCTGCAAAATGAAATCCACTCAGCTTTCATTATTTTCTTTGGGCAACATTTGCCTTTTGTTTTCTGTTTGCAGCGCCAAATCCACCAGTAATCCGCGAGGAACTCTGTACAGCTTCATATGACACAATCACAGTTCACTGGACATCAGATGATGAATTCTCTGTTGTATCATACGAGTTGCAGTATGCTATCTTCACCAGCCAATCTAATGTTGTCAGTAAGTCCATATGTAGTTTTCTAATGGAACTGCAGTAAAATGTTTGTGGTGGAAAACATGACAGTGGTGGGGGGATTTGAAAGGGATTTCTGTGAAAGAAATTTCACATAGTTTGAGGGGGTATGTTACAATATCCAAACATAATATTTGTGCTGTAGCTGCAGGAGAGGAGAGTGTTGTCCTAACTCTTGCGGGTAATGAGATGTTACCAAAACGCACTGTAATTTTTGCAGCGTCTTGTAGGGGAGAGGAAAATAACAGTCAGACTGAATTTACATCAGATGCATATCGTAAGCTGGATATTATCTCAAGGTTGAAATGAATAGCAGACCGCTCAAATTGATCGCCCTAATTAGCCACAACATGCTCGATCAAGCAAATTATTCTTATCTGCCTCAGTGCTCGAGCGCACTTGAGTGGTAATGCAACTATACTTGATGAATTAAAAATAGTAGCCTCAGATTGAAAGAGTTGATGTTGTTACACTGTGTTGTCTCACTCCTTAATTTATACTAACTTAGCAATAATTCTCATGGTGAATTGCTTTGTGCTGTCTGGGGTTGTAGGTTTGTGTAACTCTGCTGATAGCTGGATGATAGTACCAAACATCAAGCAAAATCACTACACTGTGCATGGACTCCAGTGTGGCACCAAGTACATTTTCATAGTGAAGGCCATAAACCAGGCTGGAACCCGCAGCAGTGAACCAGGGAAACTCAAGACCAACAGTATGTCAACAGCTGTTCATGTACTAGTAAGTACTCATGTTACTAATTATTCTTGAGAAATTTAATTAATGTTTTTTTGTTTGTTTTTTGTTTTTTTTTAAGGTCAGCCATTCAAATTGGATGCAAAGTCTGCTCACCGGAAGCTGAGGGTGTCCCATGACAACCTGACCGTAGAGAGGGATGAGACATCATCCAAGAAAAGCCATAGTCAGGACCGCTTCTCCAGCCACAGCAGCTATGGTGTCACAGGAAATGTCTACATTGACAGTGGCCGTCATTACTGGGAGGCTTTGATAGGAGGAAGCACATGGTAAAAACATTCACAAGTTAGCAGCGTGGCTTGTGGGGGGTTCGCTGTCAAATAACTGGTTGTCTTGACTCTAGCCCAGACTAAAATATCTCAAGAACTGCTGGATTGACTCCCATGAACTTCATGTCACACATTCATACAGTACTGTGAAAAACTCTTGAGCCATTCCTCACTTGTTTATATTTTGCTTCCTTTTGGAGCCAGACTTTATTGTCATTTTTAAAGTGGTCTGGAGCAATAGTTCTCCAGGCTTTCTGGAGGTCTTACATAGTTTATATTTGGACAGTGGCTGCTTTTTCACTCATTTACACTCTAGTCCTTGTACCTGACAATTTTCAGAAGAATGTTTATTGTTTGTTAAGCCACTTAACACCCACCTATGAATCATTCAAGCATAATAAAAGGCACCTAACTCTAGGGATGAACCGGTGTTGTGCCTACACATAACAGACAACGACACAAAGAACCAATTTTAAATTGTATCTTT
>VVAS01049337.1:5346-17238 GCA_015103295.1 Ptychochromis oligacanthus
TACTAACATCACAACGCCACAGTCACTATTCCCCCCCCATATTACATATGATATCATAACTCTATATGCTGCAATCAAAGCTAGAAATTATGGAGAGACATTAGTCTCAGAATGTCTGTCCATACCAGCTTTCATTGCTCCACAGCCAAAGCTCTGGCGTGATAATCTTGGGACTTTTATTTTGAAAAAGAACACCGCTAGGAACGTGGAGCACTACTTCCGCTAAGGTTGTTGCTGTGGGGGGAAGCAGAGGTGCTCAGGCAGTCTGTTCAGGTTTTTGGGTAAATTTGCTTTAATTTAAAGAGAGGATTCCTAGATTTGTTTCCATTCGAGGGTCTAGCATGTGTTGTTTGTCGCCTCTTCGCTTAAATAAGATGATTTTAAGGCTAGCATGACAGCTAACGTTAGCGTTTAAGAGCAAAACAAAGGCTATAACCGGGTTAGCCTAAGTTAGCTTTAAGTTACAGTATGTTCCAGCTGCTTACGGTTTGTTTTGTTAAAGTGTGTAAATAACATGTAACACAGACAGGTTTCCTCAGCAGTGAGCTGTGTTGGAAGGTGCAGTCCGGTTTTAATCCACAGCTGTGAAGACGTTTCTGAGCGGAATACTTTTTCATACGAAATTTCAGTCGAATCGTGTTGTTTAAGCAGCTGGTTTGAAGGTTTTTGTTGCTTGCTGTAGGATTTCAAGGAAGTTACTTTAAAGCGCCATAGCAACTGATGACCTCCAAATCGTTGTCAACACTAAAACAGCTCCCTCTGACTTTAAAATTTTCAGTTTTTATTTACTAGGAACGGGATCCAGAGGGAGACCACGCTTTTACCTCTCAGAATAAACCAGCAACATTTTCAGCACCAATGGATTCACAAGGTAAAAACAAAATGCTGCCCATTGTTGTTAGTTTAATTTCACTGATCATCGTCATCACTCACTCATTCATTCAGTCAGTTATGACTGGCCTGCTCCTGAGTTTCTGCTGCTACATGTTATTAGAAAACTGTTTCTAAAGATAATTCCACATTGTGATAAATACATATGAGCACTTGGTGCTCTTTGATGCATCCATCAAACCCATATCTCTCCTCAGCACCTTCAGTGGCTCTTCTGAGGGGACACCCCAAGCTGAGGGAACATTGTTGATCTTTGTACCACAGTTTCAGTCTCAGTTTCAGAGTGGTTGCACCCCTGCCTTCCTCTGTGAAACATTAATTTAGCTTCAAGGTGTTTGAGGGTTTTCCTGCATGGGCTACCTCTTTTGAATTCCACAATATTTCCATAAGATTCAAGGCCTTTTTTTTTTTAAGCTATAGGAACTTATAGGATCTGTATCTTATGAAGACGTCCACTTGCTGTTCAGTTTTAAATTGTTGGAGCACCTTTTGATATGATGCAAAATTCATAGTTGAAAGCAACCTCAAACCATAACATTTCCTCCATCATGTTTCATAGTTGTTATGAGGTGGCTGTCTTTTGTCTGAGTTGACCATGTTAGGCTGCTAGTACTGCCAAACAGTCATTCAAATTTCATCTGTCAAACAGATTATTCCAAAGGGCCTAGACTCTGCCTACATGTTCATGAGGAAACTTGTGTTTTCCTCTGATTTTCTTTTTGGACAGTGAATGTTCTTCGGAGCTACTAGATTATTTTTTTCTATGTGACTATGTGCTTTTTTTTTAAATTAATTTATTTAAATTATGAAAATCTCAGTTTTATGTGTCATTTGTTGAAAATGTCAGATATGCTGAAAACATTTAAAATTTCTGTTTTGCTAATATTTTTGACATGGCCTTAAGTATCACAGATTTCAAATTAACACCCAAGTTTAGACGACCAAATTTTCTATCAGAAAAGAAAAAGAAGGGGGCATCCCTATTATTTTGTTATCACTGACACTCTTATTGCCTTCTGACTTATCTATTGACTTATGTTGACTTAAGCAGAGGTTGTTAGGTCTGTCAGCTCATCACAAAAGAAACTTTTCTTGAGCTGAGGAAGTGATTAAAGTTCTCTCATTCAGTTTGTGATGGTAATTTCCTATCTTAACTCCCCCACAGCATCCCCACAGCCAGTAATGTGTGAAGTCTGTGGAACGTACTTCGAGACACGGCGAGGACTCTCCAGCCACGCCCGCCTCCATCTGCGTCAGCTCGGTGTGACGTTGTCAGAAAGCAGTGGGGCTCCTATAGAGCTCCTCTACCAGATCATCCAGGAGAGAGATGGCTGCCTCCCAGATTTCAAATCAAACTCCTCTGTACCTGGGCCAGTGCCTCAAAAAAATACAGTGCAGCAAGAGTCCAAGACACCTTTAGAAGAAGAGGACACTAATACATCTTACAACATGGGGGTTAGACTCGTGACAACCCCACAAAAGGTGGATCATCACGGATCTCCAGCAAGACTGAATGAGTCGGCAGCATCTCTCCTCCCATCATCTCCTTCCCCTCTTAAGCCAGCTGAAGGCAGCAGCTCATCTTCCTCAGACCACACAACCAGAGCAAAGCCACTGTGGGCACCGCGGGAAACTGATGCTCCTATCACGTTAGGTATGGCTGAACTCTGAGTTGTTTTCTTAAAGATAGAATATAAAGGACTTTCCTAAAAATATATAAACTCATACAAAAGTAATCCCTTCTGTCATCATTTTTGACCCACAGGAAATGCATGTTTGTTCATTTATTTGCAGTGACCCTGCCCTGTACTTGTAATTTCTTTTTTTCTTCTTATTTTGCTGTCTTTTGGCAGTGGGTGTGTAGCCTACAACCAATAACAGCACAAAAGATGTGAAGGTGGTTCTCTGTTAAAAAAACAAACAAAAAAAAAACAGGTTACATGCCTTTCCTGCTGTCTGTCTGTGTGATGAAAGCTTAAAGAGTTGCACGTCTGTCTGTTTGACAGAAGGCCGAGCAAACACAGAACATGAACTTTGTGTTCAGGACTAGTTTCCATGCCTTCAGGCTTACAGACATTCGGGGTCAGTCACCCTCTGTCCATCTGTGGCTTTAGATGTATTAATAGTCGTCGTGATAGCAGGCTACCGAGTTGTCAGCAACTCGCAGTCTTCTCTTCTGCTACTCCCCGCTCTTGCAAACATGGTGACAGACATAGTATGAAGTGATGATAGAAACTGTAAGAGAAATTAGTGACTAAAAATGACTGTGAATGAGACTCTCACATTGCACTGAAGTTAAACCACGGCACACACATTGGGTAAACAAAGTAAACAAAAATATGATTGTCTCCCCCTCCCCCCCACCAAGACATTTTTAAGTGAAACCCTGCAACAATTTAAAATAAGTGTGAATTTTGAAGGGGAGTAGTTGTATGTGCAAGGCAGAACTACTGTATTACACAGTAGACTGTATTTAATTTGGTAGTGTGTTGACATCACATGAGTCTCCTGCTAACTTTGTACCTTTCTCTCAACAATTTCTTCATTCTTTTAGCTTCAGACCCCAGTGATGAGGTCTACGTTTGCCAGCTTTGTGGCTGCTGGTACGAGACACGCAAGGGCCTGGCTAGTCATGCTCGGGCGCATCTGCGCCAGATTGGAATCTCTGACAGCGACATCAAGGGTAGCCCTATTGATCTTCTTTACCAGATCATGGAAGAGGAGGACCTCAAGCCCATCGAGTTGGAGAAAAAGGACGAGCTTACATCCAGTAGTCCTCCTAGATCCTTATCCAAACGTCCCTCTGCTCTCTCCCCTCCACCCGAGTCATCCTCAAGCAAACGGCCTAAAATTTCTGAGGAGTGCACCTGTATTCTGTGTGGGGAGGAATTTGACAATAGAAAAGGCCTGGCGAGTCACGCACGCTCTCACCTGCGTCACATTGGAATGAGTGAATTAGTGGGAAAAAACTCTGCAATCGATGCTGTCCAGGATCTGGTGAGCAGTGGTGTGTTAGAAGCTGTACACCCCACCAAAACAAACAATACAACCAGTTTATCCGCAGCATCATCTCCAGCCCCACCTGCTCCTGCAGTCCCAGCTCAGTCTCCAGCTACAAGCCAATCCTGGACCTTGTTTTCCTCCACAACCTTCTACACAAGCCCTGAAAAGAGCTCTCAGTCTCCTCACCCTCCCATTAACAAGGCACCAAAGGCTAAGAAAGGCTTTCGACTAGCGGTGGACCCCCTCCATAGAAAACCAAAGCCTGAGCCTGTAGAGACTGAGGTGTCTATTCAACCGAAGGCATCCACTACTGACAGCAGCTCCCCCGTGGAGAATTCGGGTGCTCCTGTCATTTCTGCAAAGCCTTCTGAATCATGTAAAGCAGAAAGCTTTTAATCAAAATAAGTTGTTGGCAAATGCTTTATGTTTGGTACCATATTATATTATAACATGCTCAATATTTATGTAATCATGCTCTTTGTTTTTTGCATTTTTCCATTTGTTTGTATGTACACTGAAGTTGGATGTATAATGTTCCCCAGCTTCCACAGATGTGCAGTCTCCGCCAACAGTCCTCTGTGAATTCTGTGGCCAGCTGTTTGACACCCGCAAAGCCCTGTCATGCCACGCTCGTGCCCATCTACGGCAGCTCGGTCTTTCTTGGTCAATCAGGACATCACCAATTGATCTCCTAAAAGAAGTCATGATGCACGGCGAAGAAGGAAGGAAAGAGTCAGGGCCCAGTGGGTCTGCAGCATCAGGAAAAGTCATGTGGGGCTCTCAAGGCACCAGAAGGTCCCTGGACAGCCTCACATCTGGGGAAGCAGCTTCTAATTCACCTCTTGATTATTCCATGAAAGAGAAATCTCCATTTGGCAAGAGTGGGACCGTACATCTTGGTAAGTAAAGTCAACTTGGACATGACATTAACACTAATAACCTAAAGGTTGTGACATGGCTCCTTTCATTCATGATTAATGAAAACATTCTTGACAAATTCTTCATCAGAATAAATTATTCAAAATTTTTTTGGTGAAATTGTTTCCTGAAGATTTGTGTCACTTTTGTGTATTCAGCATTTGAATTCTATAACGTTGACTTAGTACCGCAAAAAAATATGAAGTGCAGTTAAAAGAAAAAGCCCCAACCAGACGCCTACTTGGAAACTTTGGATTCTTAAATTAAAAGAGATCACATAGTGGAAGTGGTCTTAACTTCCAGGAAACTGTCAACCTGATTGAAGTGTTGTGGTGGGACATTAAGAGAGCTGTGCGTAAACGATGCCTGCAAACCTCAATGAAGTGAAGCAACATCATAAAGAAGAGTGGGCCAAAATTTCTCCGCAAGGATGTGGGGGACTGGTAGAGTCATACACAAAAAGATTACTTCAAGTTACTGCTGCTAAAAGTGGTTCTACAAGCTACTGAATCATGGGGTGTACTTAGTTTTTCCACAAGACTGCACAGAGTCCTGTGAAAACTTTCTTGTTCACATGACTCTAACACCAGTCTTGCCCCTTAAAAAGTCAGACTTTGAACCTAAAGACTTGCTCAGGTAGACTCAGGTAGTTTTGGTAAGGAAAGCACTTTTGTCTTTTCTAGGAGAAAATACCGTTCTTGCCATTTCTCTGCTGCTCTTTTACCTAGAAATATTTCAAAATGTGCCCATCTCAATCTGAATGTACTTTTCATGGCAGGTTTTGAAATAGATTCTGTTACATGAAAATAAATTGCTTAGGTAGTTGAGGACAAGGATTACTTGGGTTTACCTGATCAGAGTACACTGCACATCTAATTTTTGTTACGTTTATGTAATCACAAAGATTTGAAACTGGTGCTCAGAAAAAGTTTAAATACGTACTGTCTTGTTTGTGTCAGACACATCATGTGAGCTTTGTGGGTTTGACTTTGAAAACCGCAAGGCCCTGGCCAGTCACGCACGGGCACACCTCCGACAGCTGGGCATCATCGAATGGAAGGCAGATGGAGCGACTTCACCAATTGAACTCCTCAGTGAGTTGATCAGGAGAGATCCGGCCAAGGTGTCAGAAATAACCAAGCGCTATCGCACGGGAGACCTTTACATCAAGAAGGTGGGCTGTGCTCTGAAATATTCAGATACACATGATCAGTGTAATAGGTAAATTCTAATTTACTGTAATTTTTCTTTCAGTCCCAGAGAACTACTACTTCGCCATCCCCATCCACAGACTCTGACTCTGTGGCTGGCAGCAGTCTTAAGTCTTCCATACAGCAGCATGAGCACAGAGCAAACAGGAAAGACTACAGCAACCCCAGTGTGCGCTCCTCAAGAGGTGAGAGATGAAGTCTGTGGAAGATTGCTGGAAAAAGATGTACTGTAATAGATTTCAAAGCAATGTTAATACCTCTCTGTGTGATTTCAGGGCTACATTCACAAAAACATGGGGCGCCTACAGGGAGGGAAAATCAGAAAACCAACTCCCAGCAACCACCACGGTCTGGCAACATCCCTGCTCTGCTGCCAAAGCCCCCACTAACTCCACTGGTCAAACTGGTGGGTAAAATCTACTCCCTTAAGTGCAGGTGAGTCTGTATTTGGTAGCTGTAAAAATGTTTTATAAAATTGTTAGGTTGTCTAGATAATCTTCAGTTTGATGGAGAGGCAAGTTACATTTGACAAAACTTTATTTAAATAGATTGTCAAAATATTTATGTGTCCAAATGGAAGATGCATTATTATACACTTACAGCCACTTCATTAGGTACACCTTGCTAGTACCAGGTTGGACCATTTGCCTTCAGAACTGCCTTAATTTTTTATGGTGTAGATTTAAAAGGGTGCTGGGAACATTCCTCAGAGATTTTGGTCCATATTGACATGATAACATCACACAGTTGCTGCAGATTTGTCGGCTGCACAACCATGATGTGAATCTCCTATTCCACCACACCCCAGAGGGGCTTTCTTGGATTGAGATTTGGTGACAGTGGAGGCCATTTAACTGGTTTCTTTTCATGTTCAAGAAGCCAGTTTGAGATTATTTGAGCTATGTGACATGGCTGTTATTCTGCTGGATGCAGGCATCAGAAGATGGGTACACTGTGGTCATAAAGGGATGGACATGGTTAGCAATAATGCTCATGTAGACTGTGGCATTTAAACAATGCTAAACTGGTACTAAGGGGCCCAAAGTGTACCAAGAAAATATCCCCCACACTATTACACCACCACCATTAATCAATGAATTATTAATTAATTAAGATCTACATTAGTTGTTTTTACCTCATGTGATGCAGTTAATATAACTCCCTTCTCTGTCCTGCTCTTCAGATTCTGTGAAGAAGTGTTTCATGGACCTCTGTCTGTTCAAGAGCAATGGATCACCCACCTGCAGAAACACATTCTGTCGCTGGGCTGTAAAGACAAAGCATCTCCTCCCGCAACACCTGTGACAACTCCAGCAACTCCAGCAACTCCAGCACTCGTCCATCCAGTAGCCGTCTAGTCCTGTGAATCTTCAATGTCAGTTTTTCTCCTCAGTCTTTCAAATCTCAAAGTCCAAGAAGATGTGTTATCCTAGTGTCTACTTGAAGTTAGTAAATTGTGAGAAAATTAGATGTTCTCTACTTGTCCTAAAGAGGGCAAACATGAGCCATATGAGGAAGGCAGCACAAGGCAATACACTCAGGTTAAATCTACTAGATATCATAGACAAAGTAATGATCACTGGATTTTGTTTTTTCTGACAGAGC
This sequence comes from Ptychochromis oligacanthus, assembly GCA_015103295.1. Lineage (NCBI taxonomy): Eukaryota > Metazoa > Chordata > Actinopteri > Cichliformes > Cichlidae > Ptychochromis > Ptychochromis oligacanthus. Next base: position 12,975 of record VVAS01049337.1, read on the forward strand.
TTTCCTACTCCTGCTCTTACATTCCTTCCATTTGAACAGATGGTAAATATATTTGAATGATATTCAGTCTTTGCCGTTAACAAATTAGAGAGACTGAAATGATTTTTTTTCTTTTTTAAATGATGGACATAAACTGCCATAGTGCTTCATTTCATTTTGAGATACCTTCTCACCCGTATATACCTTTTAATTGAGCTTTGTTTTATAGGTTTATGTTTATAGTGGGGTTTTTTTTAAAAATGAGTAAGAATTCTTTTTTTCATCAACCAATTTCTGTACACCACGACGCTGTTATGACAAAATTTGCCATTGGTGTTGAAAGTTGTTACAAAGTTTTCCTGAGCTGAGTAACACTGTGTTTCTATTCTTTTTATTTACAAGATGTAAAACAATCTAATAATGTGCTGTTTTTCTGGTTATTTTACATTTCTTTTTTAACACTTGAATAAATTATCTCTCGTATATAATCAATATTGTGTATGAAGTATGTTTTTGTTAATTTTCAAATCAAAGGGAATGAATCTCTTTCACAGCCGGTGTTCACTGTAAGAGTGAGGTAGTACAGATACAGTTTATTTTGCATCGTCAGCAGAAACGCGACTCCATGGTATTGAATACAATCCAACATATTTAGCTGTTTCCTAAGAAATTCAGCACAGTAACTAATTCATGTTTTTTTTTGTTTTTTTTTAAACTACAACATATATTAAAGACAATTAAAGCATGGCTATTGTACGTGCAACTAAAAACCTCAGAAAAATGGTATCTAACCAGATACTCTGAGTAGCGTTAACTTTTTGTCGTTTAATTCATACTCTAAACCAGGGGTCAGCAACCTTTACTATCAAAAGAGCCATATGTGACCAAAAAAATTACATTTGAACCTTATAATGAGGGTGACACATCCTGTAGTGGCTATTTATGATTATTTGGTATTTTAAATTTCCATTTTGATTATAATAATACCATGTTTTGTTGCATTTATGAAATTATACAACTAAAATAATGAAAAATGTTTCCTAATTTTTACTTATATTTATTACCAATAAAAATATAGCTTTAAAGCAGTGCAGGCCCCTTAGAGTCCTGCCTGTGTTTATGCAGATGAATCCGATTAAAAATAGCCTATGCTGAAATAAAACATAGCAGCCTATTAGATTTAAAATAGTAAAACTAGGCAAGTTTCAACTACTAAAAGGCCAGCTGCAGATCAAACATACAGTTAAGCCAGCAGTGTTGGCAGTTAAAGCAAACAAAACTGCCCCCACACAATTAAATTTTCTATTTTCCTCTGCAGCTTTTATTTATCTTTTTGGACTTGGAGTTCATAGTTAGGAGGACTCAATGTGCAAAATGTATGTGAATACATCCATGCTAACTACTACTATTGAGATTTAGCAAAATTAAGAGGATAAGGTGCCATGTGATAAATGATGATTGACAAAATAGTAAAAAATATTTTTTTAGTTGAATGTATAGGCTTAACATTTTTACAGCTGGAGTCTGTAAAGAATCACTTATAAAATTAATTTTAAAAAAATGGATAAAAAATAATTATTGTTTATTTCCATATTCATCTATTTTTTCTGTCAAAGCCGCAGGGAGCCGCTGGGGACTGGCTAAAGAGCCACATGCAGCTCTGGAGCAGCAGGTTCAAGACCCCTGCTTAGACCGGACTATTTTAATTCCTTTCTATCATTTTGTCCTAAAAACTCCCGGAAATGTCTTTAGTTGATCCAAAACACTGCAGCTTATAACAGGGGCTATAGAAACAGAGATTACATTTCTCACATGCATCCATCTCTTCACTGGCTGCCCACGAAATCCAGAACTGACTGAAATAAAATTATTCTCGTGTACGCAGCTCTCTTCAGTCCCCATCATATCTTAAAGACCTAATAGTATCATATTGTCCCAATAGAGCACTTTGCTCTCAGAGTGCAGGGTTATTTGTAGTTGCAAAAGTAGACTGAGAACCAGAGCCTTCAGCTATCAGGCCCTTCTCCTGTGTTTCCACCTCCCAGTTTGGGTTCAGCCACCTTTTCTACATTTGAGATATGCATTTCAAACTTTCCTTACTGATAAAGCTTATAGTTAGGGCTGGATCAGGCCCATTTATGCTGCTATAAACTCAGGTTTCCTCCCATGATGCTTCCCTTCCACACCCCTCTTTTCCCTCTGCATGCAATTATATGCTACTGCTGCCATTTTTTTTTTCTTTTTTTTCTTGCATTGTTTGCACTTTGCTCTGTGTTGTCGTCTCTTTTCTTTTGTCTCTTCTCCTCCCGTTAACCTAACCACCAGCCCCTCTCTGAGCCTGGTTCTCCAGGAGATTTCTTCCGGTTAAAAGGGATTTTCTTTCCTTCCTACCAGTTCCAAATAGTCGTCCGTAGGGGATGTTTGGATCATTGGATTTCTCTCTTTAATTTTGTGGTGTCTTTACATGACAATATAAAGTGCCTTGAGATGAATACATCATCACTGACTCTTACTTTTTGCATCCTAATTTCCTTTTGCTGTGTTAGCTTGCTGGCACTGAAGACTGTTTAAGCTGTTTGAATTCTTTGGGATCTGACTTTAGCCAACATTCCTTTTTTTCACTACAAATTAATCGGAACTTTTTTAACAAGAATTTTTGAGGGATTTGAAGTGTTTATTAGAGACTGTAGAGTACAAAGACAGAGTATGACATGCAACAAAGGGCCCCCACATAGGACACTGTGGGTCATGAATACCAAACAACAAGGGTGTCCTGTGAGCCTTTGTGTCACTCTGCTGCCACAGTAATTAGCAATTACACCCCAGCATGATCACAATTAGAATTTAGAAAATAAAGCTTGCAGTTTAACTTTTGAGGACATGTTGAGAAAGTGCATCCTTTAAACTATCATCCATTCGTCTAAAAAGTTCCAAGTGTGGCTTATTATTTGATTTCTTCCACTTTCCAGCCCTGCAGCCATTATTGTCTTGATGATGAGGTTCATTAATCTTACTACCTTTACAACCTCTGCAGCAAGTAATCCATTCTTTATTGATGAACTGTGGATATTTCTGCTTGGTTTAAATTAGTAAACTCTCCACTGACCCAAAGTAGTAGTAGTAGTAGTAGTAGTAGTAGTAGTAGTAGTAGTAATAATAATAATACTACTACTAATAATAATAATAATAATAATAATAATTATTATTATTATTATTATTATTATTATTATTATTATCTGCCCTCTATATCTGCTCAGATTCGACTAATCTGTGGTTGATTTTTTTTCCCATCACTATAAGCTGAGAAATAACTTTAAATAAATATAATTATTTAAAATTCCCTATTAGTATGTCACTTTCTTTACTCACTTTCTCACTTTTTTCTTGTGTTCAGATAAGAACATTTTGATTTTGTTTTTAGTTTAAACAAATTATTGAACAGTTGATGATTGTAAGCTCTTCTGTGCAATGATTAAGGGAAAAAACAGTTGAGCTGAGAGGAAAATAGATTAGTTTCCAGGCAGCGTAATATTATTTCTGTTTTCTGCCTCCACAATTTACAGGATACGATTATCACGCTCCTCTGTCTTTCTGTTACTGTCTCTGTTATATTTTTTTGCTTCACATCGATGGCCCCTGGAGTGTCATTCTGTGTGATTTACTACCACTGAAAGTCTGCCTCCAACCACAAATGGATTAATCTGATGTGTGCTCCTCTGTTGGTATGCCAACCTTTAAGGTATTTACAGAGTGAGCGAGTTATCCTACCTGACAGGAACTAACCGGGCTTTTGCTCACAGCTATCAACGCTTAACGGTTCAAAGACAGGCACAAGGGGCTCACTTTCAAGGGACAGCAGTTTCAAAGTGCTTATTGAATTGAGAACCCAAATTAGGAGCACGTCTGTCTTCCATGGGCTGTGGGATTTGAGGGATCTAGCCAACATTTTAGGTTTCCTGATTGTGGTTCATGGGTTTTAAAACCAACATGACTTCAATATGGCTGCTTTTAACAAGGAAGCTGGTCAGTACAGTGCAATCATTTAATTCTTTTTGTCAACCACAATCCTTATCAGGCTTTCCTAACAAATCTACACATGAGTATTGACTAGTAATAGAGGAGTCACCAATCATTAAACCAAAATCTTTGTTTTTATATCCCTATAAGAGCAATAATGAATGATTTTATTAAATTGATGACAACAGGCTTTTTAGGGGACTGTTATATTCAGGGCAGCTTTTTTTTTTTTTTTTAAATTCCTTTTTGTTTAACCAATTCAATTTTT
>VVAS01049343.1:0-10132 GCA_015103295.1 Ptychochromis oligacanthus
GAGTCCTGAAGCTCAGCATACAGCTGCTGGCTACAGCAGCCTGTGTTGGCACACCTGCCAACCAAAAAGCCTTAACAGTATCCAAATGCATGAGTTATATAAATGGGTGTCTCACTGTCAGAGACAGCGTCAAGTGGCCATTAGAGAAACTGCATTTTTTGGCACTTCTTCTTCTTCTTTCGGCTGCTCCCTTTAGGGGTCGCCACAGCGGATCGTCTGCCTCCATCTCACCCTATCCCTAGCATCCTCCTGTGTCACACCAACCCTCTGCATGTCCTCCTTCACTACATCCGTGAACCTCCTCTCAGGTCTTCCTCTTTTCCTCCTGCCTGGCAGCTCCATATTCAACATCCTCTGTCCAATATATCCACTATCCCTCCTCTGCACATGTCCAAACCATCTCAGCCTTGCCTCTCTAACTTTGTCTCCAAACCGCTCAACATGAGCTGTCCCTCTGATGTGGGCATGGAATGGATGTGGGAATTCTGCTTCGGCTTAATTTTACAGCACAAGGGCTTGCCACTTGGGAGCAACATAGCAATCTGAAAATTGGTTTTGGTCTTCTCTCTTTTTTTATATTGCTGTAATTTCAGTTAAAGAAACTGTTAGCTCCAATTTCGAAATGCTCTGCTCAGCTCAGTCTGCATTGTTTGAAGTACAGGAAAAAGTTTAACACAGTGACATAGTAACTCCACCACCTACATAAAGTGAGGTGGAATATTATTCATTTTCATGTAGATTGAATTTTATTAAAAGCCTCTGCCCCAAAGCCTGGAGCACTTTATTTGTTTGAGTGAGAATCGTATAAGATTCTGTAACCTGGTGAAGATTTGGAGAAAATGTAAGAGTTATTAAAAGGTTAGTGTGTAAGCAGTGACATAATTTGAAGTTTACAATACAAAAAAAGCTGCAAGAAGTATGTGTATGCAGTCATTTATAGGCCCTAGGAAAAAATTGGAATCAGTGAAAATTGGGATTGGGTGCTGAGACTTTGCATCTCCATCCATCCATCCAACCATCCATCCATTTTCTTCAACTATTCCAATTCAGGGTCGCGGGGTGGCTGGAGCCAATCCCAGCTGCAATAGCAAAAGAGGTGGGGTACACCCTGGACAGGTCGCCAGTCTGTCACAGGGCTGACTTTGCATCTCTAAAAATAAAATATATGAATAAATGTAACATTCAAAAGGACAGTTGTGCATGTCTTACTTTGAAGCAAATTTTACTGATACTACTCGTATACTAAGAAGTCTTTTGAAAACTTCCTAAACCACTGGCTGTGTGAGATGACATTTTGCTGCGATACTTATAACTTTTATTTCAGTAAAACTCTGAATCACACAGCCTGCTATGGAAGAAATATTCAAAACAAAGTAGAAATACCACAAAGTGTAAGGACATGGCCATAATTTGTTTCTGAAAGGAAAATAACTATGTGCATGGTGAATGTGCAGCTTCCCCTTTTGAAATTTTTGAATCACACATCTACATACACAGGCTCGCGCACACACAGACACATTTGCCCTCTAGCTTATTATGGCAGTTTTGTTCCTTTCATGTCTCTCGGCTTGCAATGCTTCACTGATTTAAAGGCACCCAAGACGACTGTTTGGGAGAGTTGTGAGTTTGTGTGTGTGTGCGTTTATTGCTGAAGCAGATGAATGTTGCCCGGTCTGCTGTGTATTTCATGCTCATTTGTCTGACTGTGAAAGAGCACTGAGAGATGCCGGGACACGGTCAATGGACTGTGGACATTTTCACTGTGCTGCTGAGTAGAAGTCAGGGTTTTTCCTGCCTCAGAATTGGCCATTGAAGGGTAACATGTAAGCACAATCATTCAGTGTGAAGGCAGTAAGTCTGTCTTAGCTTCTTTGACAAAAATCTCAGCATTTTCCTTTTAACTATAGTTGATAAACAAAAAATATCTATTATGCTTTAGAGGAGAGGTGCACCAATCCAACTTTTTAAAATTCAGATACGGTATGACTAACTTGGCTTTGGGTGTCTGCTTATGGTGAACACCATTTCAATACCAGTGTTAAAATAATAAGCTGTTAGGAAGAAGCTGGGATTTATTCTTTTATGTTTAAGGCAGCATTGGGCTTGACTTAAACACTGCTTTCCTAACTTTGTAAAATAAAATGTAATACTTTGGTATGAATAGCACTTTGGTAATTTACTCCTCAAAAAAGTGTAGAAATACCAGGGGGTCAGGGCAACATTTGCACTCAAGTTCAAAATAAATGAAAAAATGAAAATGAAAATCATAAAAAATGATACTTTTAAGTTCAATTCTGATTCTGTGCTAACTTCACAGTACAAATATTCAGCTTAACAGAAAAAAGACTGATAATAGGAATAACATTAGACCCGCCCACTGACACATATTTCCTGCAGCAGAATGAATTTGAATTAATTTTTAGTCATTTTAACTATTCATTAACTGTTCCGTTATTTATACAATGCTAACATAAAGCTAATAGTCAGTGAAAGAGCACATACTTTTAAAAGTATTCCAGAAAGAATATTTACCAAATGTATTTGCAGGAAGAACTATAATATCATGATGTCATTTAGAGGCCAAAAGACTCATAGTTTTAGTATAAGTTGCATAGTGGGCCCCCTTTAAAAAATCTGTCAGTCAAACCAGGGAAAATAGCATTTATTTGCCCTTGATCGAAGCAATAAACTAACTCTAATTGCCCCTGATTCTACTGCAATCTCCTCCTGCTGTTGAAGTAATAAGAAAAAATGTACAGATGCTTCTCTTTTAGATTTTCAAGGCATGCCGGTGTGGATTTTTTTTTTTCTGGCAGAGACTCAGCTGTGAATTTCACTGTGGCCATTGACCCTAAAATCAATGTTGGATTGTGATAGGTGATCTTGGTGAAACCATGCAGTTAATCTCAGCTGGATATGGAAGAGAAGAGGGAGGTGGAAGGAGAGGGGAAGGGAGATGATTAGATAGGCAGAAATGGGTAAAGGAAAGACGTATCACACTGCAGTGCACAAAGTGGATGGAGGAGAAGCAGAGAGAGTAGCGGAGCAGGGATTTAGTGAAACTAAAGGAGGGATGGGATAAATGATGGAAAGGAATAATGTGTCAGAAGAAAGCAGGGAAGAGAATGAGAGGTGTTTGGATGTGAACCAAAGAAAGAGGAGAAGAGCAAGAAGGATAAAGTCAGCACAGTATGAGAAAGAGATCAGAGAAAAGGAGATGTGATGGCTAGAAGAAGAAGAAGAAGAAGAAAGAACTGCAGATTTTGAAGAAAGATAAAAAGCCAGATGATTTCCAAGTAATACTGATAGAGCTTGATGTCATGTTAACAGCTGCCTAAATCTGGGTTTGACACAACAATAGGAAAGCACAGGTGTCACTTTGTGCAGACTCATGCTCACACTGCCGTGGCTTTGTGGGAACTTGCACTCCTATTATGATAAGTCAAAATATCTGCTCTAAAATAATCTATGGCTCAACACGTGTTTTTGTCATTGCAAAAACTAAAAAACACATCTGTAATTAGTCATTTTCTGACAGTGGTTTTGTAAGAATATCAGTTACTTAAATAATTTTGTTATAAATATAACAAACATTGTGATTTTTTTTCCCTCTGTGTCTTACATTTCCTTCGTTCGGACAGGCTTTAATTCATTTTGATAATAAAATAATCATTTTAATAAGGTTTTGAGCAAGTTTTAAAAAGTGAAGATTTTTCAATTTTTTTTTTCTTTGCTAAATAAGATTAAACTGAATATATATCTGGGTTTCAGTCATTTGATAAACAGTATAAGCAGCTATGAAGATTCTAGTTTTTAGTTTTTCATGACATTTTGAAGAGCTGGAGGTTAATCGTTTAAACAAGAAAATATTTGTCACGTCGCTCAGTAAACAAATAATTGTTATTTAATGATCCTATAGCATATTTAATTACTGTCACAGTTAAGGTAGGCATCAAAGCTGGGCACTCTTATCTTTAAGTAGCTTCAGAAAGAAAAGCAGCCATGCTTTAAAAATATTATTATTATTTTTTTGCTTTTTTTCTCATTGAAATCATATACGTCATTTGGTTTGCAGCAGAGTTTGCAGAAAACACATCAAATCATACATGTACCATGTAGGTGATTATTCAACAATAAAGAAAAACCCATATATGTTTTCTTGTGAAGTTAACTTATTATAAATTATAATAATTATAAGCAATCCCTGTATTCCCTGCATATCCCTCCCGCTGTGGCTGAATGTCATTTAATGCTTAGACCTGTCAGTGGTGGCTGGTTGACTGTTATGCAAGCGTCTGTAAGCTTCTCAAGTTCAGACACAGAGGAGGGAAACTGTCACTCAGCCTTTAGGGTAGCTGGTGTCAAGGTCATGTGTTCATCTTTAGCTCCCTGAGAACACAGGTATTTCAAGAGATTTCAATGTGTTTGTGCTTGTGTGTCATATATGACTTGAGGTTTAAGGGTGCTGCATGTGCTATTATTAGACAAATGTTTATAGAAAATACATTTTGTTATTAATTGAAATTCAGGAGTGATCACCAACCACAAAAATGTAACGAAAGTGTACTGATTTGTTGTCGCTCTCAATATAGAGACAGTGCAGAGTACTAAAACAAAATTCAACTAAGCTATAAAGACCAGCGTGCTGAGGATTCTCTGATAAAGTTGTATAGAGTTATTCTATAGGGCAGGGCAGCCTTTATCTGTTTTTGTGGCAGCTGAGCTGAACATACAGGATCAATAAGGCCTCAGATTTTGCTGTATCAGTGAGTAAGTGGACATCAATTCACCCCAGCGTAGGCAGTACCACCTGTGTTATTTTCCAGCAGAGGATAATATACAGTCACAGCAGAAAATATCAAAGAGACTCATACCAAATTTGAGCTTGGGCAAAGACATGTAAACCCTACCAAAAAGGAAAATAGCCTGTGTTACATGCAGTGAACACTACTAAATTGCTCCATGATCAATAGAGAGTACATTAAAGTGTATGTGCATGTAATTTACTAACTCTATCAGCAGCAGAATAAGCATTAAGTGCAACTGTCTAAGAGCAGATAGGAAATGGAAGTGAAAGTATTTAAACTTCTAAGGAACACTGAATGGTGTATGTATGTATTTTGTATGGCGTCAAGTGGTCAAGGATAGTAATGTTGTGTTAGCCATACTTAAAGATAGCAACACTTGTCTGTGTGTATTATGGTTGAGACTAAGGTTGCCATGAAATTTAGTCGACATACATCCCCCACAGACTGCGCATCCTAATGACTTTGATGGTCTCCTAATTACTTGTGGTTAGCACCATAAGCAGGAGGAAAATTTCCTCTTCTTGTTTCTTTCATGGCATGATACTCTTGAAACTAGTGTCAGAATTCCTTTGGAATCAATTTGAATGTTGTGTGTGTTAACATCAGTACAGGCTTTAACTGACAACTGTTAAAACAGCTGAGCCTGTGAGGTACTTACATGGTCACAGTATATAGGGGATAAACCCTCCTGATTTACTCGAAAACATGACCTTTTCTCCAGTCAGGCCACAGCTAACAGTAGAATGCCTTGTTATCTTCCTCTTACATAAGTATAGTCTTTTAGTTTTTAGCTAACATGTTAGAAATTCCTAACTGGTTGAGTTTTGGAATGTATTCTTCTTTACTGTTTTTATTCCCAGCAGCTGGCTGTAATTGGTGAATATATTCCACCCTGCATACATGAGTCATTGTACTGTGACACTGGTTCACTTCCTCCTTTAGTTATCTGTATAGATTTTTGACATATTCTTTCTTCCTGGTTAGACAAAGACTAGCAGATAAAAATGTTATTTGTTGAGTTCAGTGCAGTGGTAAGACCAAGAAACCTTCAAGGTTGTTTAGTTGCAGCATTCCACACTCTTCCCGTCTTTTGTCTGGTTCCATTTTGACGCTGCTGTGTGATGGTGAATGTTCGCAACAGACAAAAGCTCTATTCATTCACTCTGCAGAGAGAAAACACTGACTCAATAACTCAGCACCAAGACAGCTACAGACCGTGCCACTGTTGCAGGTGATGAGACAGAAACAGAGACTGTCTGAAAAAAAGAAGACAAATTAGTTTGCTGTGACAGTGTGCTCTTTTTTCCTCTGAAGAATTCACAGGCATATCTTTTCATTGTTTGTGGTTATCATAGTAAATGTGTTGTAAAGTCTACTTCTTAGTCTTCTTGGCAATAACATGAATTAACATGGCATTTTGTGAGCCAAAGAAGCCGATCATGTCGGTTCTCTGGATTGAGCCATAAATTAACCTTTAAAGTTGTGAATCTGCTAATTTGTAGTAGAAGTATAATTTATAGGTGAAAAAGAGCTTTTCAATATGTATTTTGGGGCAAAGTCACCAAACTTTGTAAGCGGTTTTTATCAGATCTGACTGGAGATTATATACATGTAGTTCTCAGTGACCACTGAAACTGTATTATGGTTGCTTCTCTATTCATTTAGATTGGGGCTTTAAAAAAACTACCCAGATAACTTCCTGAAGGTGTTACCAGGAGAGCTGCAGAGTGGCAAGACCTGCCTCTAGAAGGTTACAATAACCAGCAGGCAAATGTCTGTGATCCTTGGCTTTAGGAGAATTTCAGTAGGCATCGAGATATTTACATTCAGTTCAATTCAATTCAATTTTATTTATATAGCGCCAAATCACAAAAGCAGTCACCTCAAGGCGCTTTATATTGTAGTGTAAAGACCCTAAAATATTAGAGAGAAAACCCCAACAATCCAACAACCCCCTATTAGCAAGCACTTGGCGATAGTGGGAAGGAAAAACTCCCTTTTAACAAGAAGAAAAGAAACCTCCGACAGAACCAGGCTCAGGGAGGAGCAGCCATCTGCCGCGACCGGTTGGGGGTGAGGAGAAACAGAAGGGTGCGTTAAAACATGAAAACAAAAATTAAATTCTCTCTGAATTTGGTTTAATTAAAATGTCAGTAAAGAGTAGGTCCTAAGTTCATACGTTTTAACTCAGATTTCTGCAAATGTCATGTAAATTTCAAATATCTGCTTACTGAGTGTCACATTGTGCACATGTATGTAATTTTGGTCAGTTTTAGTCCTGCCTTATTCAATTTAATTTAATTTCAGTATTTCTGTTTTATTTATATAGCGCTAGTTCTCCCATTACCCAGATTTACACTGAGACAAATAGATGTTATATTTAACAGTTACTAAAACTCAAATAGAGGGATAGTAGCGTTTCCTTAAAATATATTAGAATAGTAAAGTAAAATATTGTGTGTATATATAATAAAAATCGAAGACATAAGGAGATAGTTTGGGGGGAATGTGAGTTAGACATTTGTTTTTAAGCAGCACTTTACTTATTTAAAAATGTATTTTTGCTACAGGCCAATTTAAATTGGACTTTCTGACTTTTGCACACAAAAAAGTTGTCATCTGCTGTTGTTTTATTGCACAAATATTCACAATATTGCTTTCAATAAGTACGTGTCCCACTGTGATTGTGGACTCCATCCATCATCATAATTGCCATCTCCTCTGGCTGTATCGTCTGTTTCTCCCTGTCTAGGGTGTGCCTTCATTCGGATGCACCCCTCTTGGGCTCAGACTCATTCCTGGAAGTACAGCCCCGATGATTTAAGAGGGAGGATGTCCTTTGTTACAGCGTGGCTTTCCTTTTCCTCAACTGTTTCATAAATAGGTCAATTTCCCACCCTAGTCTCTGAAACTGTGGCGTGCAGTAATGTAGTAATGCTTTCTGAAGAACCCATTAAGGACATGGTTATGGAGAAAGATAGTAATGGAATTGGTTTTTCATGAGAACCTTGTACTAATCCATAGTTACCAGGGCATCAGAGATATACGATCCTCTCTTTTTCTCCATTGTTTTTCTTTTTTGTTTCTGTTCAGTTTGAATTGAGAACAACAAAGTTAATGTAAAGCTGTAATGTAAGACCAAGCACAAAAGGAAGTTAATACGTGTGCTGGTGTCTTTATTTATATTTTTAAATTTAGCTATCAGGGTAAAAAAAAATACATTAATTGTATTTCATGCCAGAATGACTGTTTTACTGTCAAAGTGAGCAGTTGTTTCTTCAAGGTAAGACTTCAAAGCCAGTTTACATGTTACTGGAAAATTATGCCATTCCATTTTGTGTTATTTATTTTTTTTATCCTATTTTGTTACAGTAAATATTAGGGATGTCCTGTGTAACAACACTGTAACAACACTGAAACTTTCATGTATCATGAAGTTACTGTAAGTGTTTAGCACATTCATCAGAGTTAATATTGAGTTTTGTTTGAGGGTATTTGACCCATATAAGTCTCTGGTTATGGCTTTGGTTTGGAGTTATTAATGATTGCACATATGTTCATTAACATGTTGCTGGCTTTATCTGTGTGCTGTTTGGTAACTGGTAGATACAGTGTTGTACTTCAGAGATTTTTGTGGGGTTAAAAAGCTGCCTGTTGTTGGAAATTATGTTGGTGTTAGTGGTGAAAACAGCAATATTAGCTGTAAGCTGAAAGATGCTAAAAGATTGTTCACAATAGAGGAAAAATATACTACTGGTTGATCATTCTTTGCATATTGGTCACTCAAAGCATCCTTCTTTCACATGTAAATATTGGAACTGTTGTTGAAATAAAAATATGTTTTCCTTGCAGCTTTAAATATCCGTTAATACTTATGCTCAAGTGTAATAGTAGATTTCCTTAAAAGAAAAGCATTATTCTGAAAGTAAAAGAATAACTTTTCAGTGTATAAATGCTGTGAATCTCAATGTTCTGTGTTTATTTTCTTCTTCTTGTGCACATTCAGGCTAAAAACAGATGTTGTTCTATACATTGTCTTCAGTGTTTCTCTTTTTCTGGACAGGACAATAAAAACACTAAATGGAATTTGTATACAATAAAAGATAATGCTGCTGAATGATATTCTGGACTGTTCTCTTCAGTCTCTTCATCAGTTTTAATGGGGTTTGTACTGTATAAACACGAACAGCTGGACGTCCTGAGAGAGCTGAACCTTTCTGGAAGTGTCCAGGTTCTTATGTAAGCAGGTATTGTGTTGGTAGTAAAGAGAGAAGAAGAAAGGAGCTACTTTCTCATGATGTCCCTCATGGACCAGGGCTCCATCTGATTGGTGGGCACTGTAGCTGGGGTTTCTGATGTTGCATGGGAGATGGATTTTGATTGGCCAAATGCAGCCTCTTTGTTCTTATTAACCCGTTATCTGATCTAATCTGCTGTAATCTGGTAATAACACAAAATTTAGTGGTGCTGCTACTGTTGTTGTTGTTGTTGCTGTTGGCATAAAGGGATTGGCAGGACATGTTTTCTTAAGGAAACTTGCTCCACACTGTATTGTGCTCTTTGTTGCAAAAGCTGAACAGTTTTAGATTAAGTTTTTCACTTGCGAGGACAGCTTGTCAGGGTGAAATTGATGCAGTTATGTAACTGTATGTGAGCCCCAGAGAAATGCTGAAAAGATAACTGTGGTGGTTAATGCAGCATAATGGGTATTCATTGGATGTATTCACTATTCACTCTCAACCGTTTCTGTGTTTGCTTGAGTAGCTGAATAGTCTGGCAGCCTGCATACATTTGTCCAGTGTGTCAGTCTTATAAGAGGCAGTTCTGAGACAAGCATCACACAGTGCTTTTTCAGCTGTGGTGATTGATGTATTATAAATGTCACAAAATGGATCTTAAAAAGTTTAACTCTTCTTAGTTTACTTAAAGTAGAAGAGGGTCTGTACTTATTTACCTTCACTACATGGCTGCTGATAAAGAGCGGATTTCTATCTCAAAATGATTCTTAAAAACACATCCTTTTCTTGAATTTGAATTGTCAACTTACTCTTCTGTATTTATCATTTGCTCGTGGTTCTTCTTTATTTTTACACAATATATTGCAATTTTTTTCCCCACACAGTGTTACCTGCAATATCGGAAATGTGGTTGCATTACAGTCGAGCTGAGGGTACTTTTTTCCAAGTGTAAGGACTTCTCAAGTGATGATTTTAAGTAATTTGTGTTTGTGGGCAACCATATTAAGCATATTTGTGCTTTTAACATAATAACTTTAATTTTGCTACCTGTGACCCTAAATGAGGTTTAGTGGTTAAGAGAATGGA
>VVAS01049366.1:4419-15703 GCA_015103295.1 Ptychochromis oligacanthus
TGTCACAGGAGCTCACAGAGTGCCTTGGGGCTCAGGACAAACAGTGGCTCTTCTCCAAGCTGCCCGAAGTCAAAGGAGTCAGCGAGAGGTGAAGTAATATGCAGCTGATGTGCCTCTATTGCCCTCAAGGCTGTTTGTATTAACATCTCAGCTATCATGTCTTTTTCTCTGAGTGTCCTCCTCTTCATTTGTTGCCCTTAGATTTCTTCAGGATCTGGAGCGCCGGCTGGAAGAAGACATTCTCCATTTCGATGTGTGCGATATCGTCCTGGATCACTGCCCGGCCCTGCGAAGGGTTTACTTACCCTATGTTACCAACCAGGCTTACCAGGAGCAGACATACCAGCGTTTGCTGTGAGTGTAGAATACTGTGTATCTGCTGGAGGAGATCCGAACATACATCTGCATGTGTGTTTGACTGCATATTGCATAAAATCTGATTGTTGTGTGTTGGATGTCCATAATTTCCTCTGAGAGTGTTCCGGTGTTATTTTACACCTACATGACTTAACTTGCAGATGATTCATCTTGACTGAGTAAGAAGAACATGTTTTCTCAGGCTAAAAAAGAATGCTGGAATTTTGATTTACTTTCACTGAAAGTCATTAAAACGTTTCTGTGAATATCCTCGTCCTGTCCTCTCAGGCACGAAAACCCTCGTTTCCCCGGCATCCTGGCTCGCTTGGAGGAGGACCCCATCTGCCAAAGACTTCCTCTGACCTCTTTTCTAATCCTCCCGTTTCAGAGGATCACACGGCTTAAAATGCTTGTGGAGGTACACGATTAAACATTCACTGCAGAATTCCAGTTGAAATCCAATCACATGGAACTGCAAATGGGATAATAATGGGACTGGCTGAGCAATTTGCCACAGCCATCCCCCCCCAACATCACCTGACAAAAGTATTGTTTACTCTTTGGCACATCTTCAAAACCATCTTTACTTTTCAGAATATCTTAAAGAGGACAACACCAGGCTCCCGAGATGAGGACACTGCCACGAAAGCTTTCAATGAGCTAAAAAAGGTGGTGATTATCATCCCTAAAAGCCAGTTGGATGAGTACCAGTATTATTACTGGTGAGACACAACGGTAATAACCATGTTGGTATTTGTCTTCTTAGATCATCAAAGAATGTAACTCCAGTGTGCAGTCAATGAAAAGGATGGAGGAGCTCATCCACCTCAACAAGAAAATCCACTTTGAGGGCAAGGTGACAGAAGTGTTTGAGGGCTCTTCTTATGAGCACTGTTTTGTTTTTTATTTTTTTTAATAAAGTCTAACTTGTGTCCTTTCTTTGCAGATCTTTCCTCTTATCTCCCAGTCACGCTGGCTGGTGAAACACGGTGAACTCCTGGAAGTGGACACTCAGACAATGAGCATTTCCGGATCAAAACTCAAGTTACCCACCAAACCTGTGTACCTCCACCTGTTCAACGACTGCCTGCTGCTGTCCAGGAGGAAGGAGTGAGTGATGTGAAATATTGTACTCATGATACGTAACGTGAAGCAGATGACAACATGCCCCACTACCGCCACCAGGCTGTCACAAACAGATCCACAGATCGGACACTGAGATTAAATAGGCTGAGAGCCTCACATATGAGGTGCAATCAAAACGTTCCAGGACTTAGCTCTTAGTAAATTAAAAAACATACCCAATTGGAAATTGGCTGATCTTCTGTCCCACTGTTAGCACAGCTACTATTTTTGGATCGCTCTGTGAAAGTCTTGTTCTGTCCAGTTTCAGTTGTGTCTTTCTGAGACACAATCTGAGGAGTAGAGCAGCTGGTGAAGGAAAACTATAAGGGTGTGGCCAGAACAATTCCTCCATTTTCAGTAGACTGCGAGCCAGTGCGTGCACAGCGGCACACTGGTGAGGACCACAGTTCAGGTCATTTTGCACTGATTGTTCTCTCTCACACAGTACTCATACTGTGTTGACAGTCCAACCCTTGGGGCATGAATTCACGATGCACCACCCTATGAATGTGGAGAAAAATATCCTGGTTGTGCTCCTGCCGATTTCATGCTTGGAAACTTTGGTATCTTTGAGTGAAAACTGCTGCTTGGTCTCTGGATTGTACTCTTGTCCGCAGTGATGATCCTCAACATGACAGACATGTCAGTTTCACATAGAAGTTTAAGGTCCGTGGTAGTGGTAGTAATAGTGGAGTGCAAGTGGTCATAATGAGACTCCCTCAGCGATCAAAATATAGTAGTACTGCTAGAAGCGGCCCAGACATGCAGGAGAAGATGATCTTAAAGGTGTTATATACCAAATGTAAAATAGTTATGTTTTTTTGATATTTATGAGCTAGGTGCTCAAAGTCTTTGATCACACCTGCTACACACCACTAGTTTTGTCTGTTGTATCTGTAATCACAAAGTTGTGTTATTATAATGGAAAATATGTAATGTATTCCCATTTATATAGTGCTTTTCTAGTCTTACTGACCACTCAAAGTGTGTTAATCATACATTCATACAGTGCTTTATTCTATGCACTCTAGCTATGTCACAGTCATGGCCAATTTAGAATGACCAATTAACCTAACATGCATGTCTTTGCACTGCGGGAGGAAGCAGAGTACCGCACACAGGCACGTGGAGAACATGCAAACTCCACACAGAAAGGCCCCAGCCTGGATTTGTATCATGAACCTTCTTGCTGTGAGGCGTCAGTGCTAACCACTCCACTACCGTGTGCAGGGACTTTAAAGACCAACTAGCTGATCATAAATGAGAAACACAAAGTGGGTGACAAATTGGTTAAAAAAAAACAAAAAACAAACCCTTAACCCTACAGTGAGGTGATCCAGTGACTCTGCTGTGCTGTAGGCAGCATTTTGCTGGCATAGTTTCTGGCCCAGTTGTCCCCTTACAGGGAAGGGTCACTGCAAATCAGTTGTGCTGAACAATCTTTATCCTTTGATAAAACATGATGGGAGCGGTCTTTTGCAATACGATACTGCCTTTATCCACAGCACCTGGATGAATATTTTGATGCACTATATTTTGGAGCCTGAAGGCTACACCTACACCACATGGGGCACGACTGGTGCTCCATTCCTTCAGTAGAGTCCCAAAAATTGATAGAATAAATGCCAAGGAGCACTGAAGCTGTTTTGGTGGTGGTGGGCCAACGCCTTACAGAGATACTTAATGTTGTTTTATCCTTTAATTTACATGTACTGCTTGCCATTGATTTTGAGAATAAAATGACCCCTTTTTCCTTTGCAGCACTTGGAAGTTCATGGTGTTTGTGCATGCTAAGATAGGAGAGCTGAAAGTGAAGGATCTCAGTCAGAAGCTGCAGGGCATCTCAGGCTTCATCTTCCACCTGCAGCTGTGTGAAGGCCAGCAGCTCAAACATCAGATTCTGCTCAAATCACACACCGAGTGAGTAACATCACTTTGTCAAACAGTGTTTTTTGCTTCACTCAAAGAAGGACACTTTAAGTTGTTCTAACTGCTCCTGTTGGCTTTCTGTCTGCCAAGGAGCGGGAAGCAGCGATGGATCACAGCCATGTTTCCATCGGACCCACTCGTAGACATCGAGCAAGCCAATGAAAACGATGGTCAGTAGAGATCTATCGGTGCAGCAGGAACAAATGTAAACCTCGTAGCTTTCTCATTCATCCACTCATTTCTTGCCTTTTCCTCTTAGATATAACACAGGTTCAGTGCATCAAAAGCTACCAGGCTCAAGAGCACGATGAGTTAACACTGGAAAAAGCTGACATTCTTCACGCTAAGACTATTACAAGTGATGGTAAGAATCTGGTGGAAATCCATTTTCACATAACCTGCATTCTAGCTTCAACCTAAATTAACAAAACTTGTGCCCATAAAACGTGCAGTGGCATGTTTGATGTCTAAGGGATGCTGTGTTTCACCAGGCTGGGTGGAAGGCATCAGGCTGTCAGACGGGGAGCGGGGCTGGTTCCCCAAATCCTACGTGGAGGAAATCACAAGTCGCAGCGCGCGCCTCCGCAACCTCCGAGAAAATATCCGCATCAAATGTGTCACACAGAAACTGAAGGGAGAGGACTAACTGTTTTTACTGCAACTTGTCATGTGTTAAAGTTGTATTTTGAAGCTTGTGGATGATTGTTTTGTTTTGTTTTGTTTTTTTAGATGGATGTGGGACCTCTGTAAAGTATGCAGGTGCTAAAACAAGCCAACATTTTTGACTGTTCTTCTCATGGTTGCGGAGTCCTTTAGCGTGCTAGCTCCGAATAGAGTTTTAAAATGAGAGCGCAAAGCTTCTAATGCTCATTTTCCATTTTTAGTTTAGTTTCAAGCTTTTATACAGTAAGAGTCTGTTGACAAAACTTCCCACGAGGGCAAATTTGTAGGAGCGATTGCTTTTGCATGATTCAATACCATTTATTTTAAAGTCTGGTAACATTTTCAAGAATCTCTGTGGAAAATGTGGTTTGCCTACGTGCACATTTATCGCCAAAGGAAGTAAAGTAAGCATCAGTAAGCAAGCCTGTCACTACATTTCTATGATGTCTCAGGTAGGCCACGATCCAGCTTTGGACTGTTTCCTGCAGTTGTCTGGCCTCTGTGGGGTGCTGGAGATTCATTAATATGATCAGAAGTCTACTTGAGGCAGATCCTGCTGCTGAGATGTACCAGGACACATCATAGGCCTTTTATCTTTTCTTCAGGTTAATATCTTCACATAAAATATGATTTTTAACCAATCCAACAGTGCATTAATTATTTCCATCCACACGTTAAAGATATATGAATTTGGTAAAACATGCACACCTCTTTATTAGAAGATGATACCTCCCTCTATGCAAGTGGTCTGCAGTACCAGTGTTGAGTATATGCCACATAAATCACCTTCAGAATAGTGTTTTGAAAATTAAAAAGGTTTTAGGGATTCTGCTGTAACATATAATTCCTAATCTAATTAAATACTGGTCACACTATATCCAAATATGTAGCCAAACCCTGATATAGTGCATTCCTCTGTCCCTAAAACGTCCATTTTTGTTCAGAATCTATTGGTAAAATCTACAATTAGTCAGTCACACCACTGCGCGGGGTGACACGTTTGATCATTACCAGTAACGTCAGTTTTGAGTCAGTCCCATGGCTTTAAATATCGGGTCGCAAACGTGTAAAAATGTGCTGTACAAAGCACACAAATGCAATCTTTCCTCCTGTTTTAGTAACATTTGCATAAACTCAAAACTGCAGTGCACAGCTGTTGTCATTTAAAACCAGGAACTGGAAAAACCTACCAGTTTCACCTTGGCAGACATTTACATTAACCATCTGTGTGGTAAATGTGTACATTTAGCTTTACATGTAATCATTTTAAAACCTTCCAAGTTAGCCATAACATCTATTGTTCTATTACACTAAAAATACTAAGCACAAGCTTACATATAGGTCTCCATCCGTCACATTTTTACATGTAAACATTCTCAAATGAACAATAGAGGAGTGTGATTGTTGTTCATGAACCACTATAATCAAGATTCAAATGCAAACTCTTCCAGTGGCACATGAGATGTTTATAACCCGACGATTTTCTGTATCTAAGTTGTTAGTTTTAATTTAAATGGTTGCTGTTGCAGCATGTGTATTTATACTCCTCTAGCTGGTTGTTCTCTAAGGAGATTCTGATGTAAATGGGTTCATGTATAAAGAGTAGAACACGGCTCATTTGTGACTGTAATTTATATGAACTAAGATTTGACAAGTAACTATTATGTAAGCATCAAATTTGGAGTCGGTTTAATTCCCAGCACCACAATTATTACAATAACTACAAATGCTGTAAGACACTGGATGTTTCCTGGGTTCCTGCACACTACTGTAAATGTTTAGCCACTGAAATAAACAGATACTTACATCATGATGTGTGGAATTAGACTTTATTTTGAAAAAGTCAAACAAAGCTACATACAGGTATTTACAGTTTCTTCAGCCCTATTATTTATTGAAGCTATTTTTAAGCCTCTGCAGTGTCTATGACTACATTTCTCCAGCTGTGATCTGCTCTTTAACTGGGTCAAGGCCTAGTTTCTGTTTGTCCCCACATGAAAGAGAGCTGTAAGTATTGTTTTCCATCTCTTCAGAGTGACAAAATCACCCACGTATATCAAAAATTAGGGTCGACATGTTTTCTTCACTGCTGACTCCTTATTGTGGCACACATCAGAGTTATATGTACAAATTATCTACATGTTTATGATTACAGTGAATTCTGAGGCTTTTCCTCTCTCTGATGAGTCAGCCGCGTCCATATTGGCCGGTTGGTAGCATCGGTTCCTGGGACTCCTTCCTGCTCCTCTGCAGCTTCGGCATGATTGGAGGTGGAGGGTGACTCGCAGTAACGTGGCTGCTTCTGTCAGGCTGCAAATGAAAAATAAAATCTTGTTTCTGCAAAGGTGCTCCACAGTTAAAGTACTAGACATCATGTTCTGCATGACAAGTAATTTTTCTCTAATAAAGACAAACATGACTGACTTTAAAGAGTCCATGACTAAGGAGTGTCCAAATAAACATTACTTTGTATCTGCTGCTTTCAGAGTTGGTGCTTCCAGCTGCACGAATATGCTTTTGATCTCAAACAAGTTTATACAAGTTGATTTTCATACCAAACTACAGCAAGTGGCTACTATGCAAAAGCATAGATTTTATGTAGAAACGTAATGGGTAAGCAGTATTCATAGAAAGCTGTTTCCTTCAAATTACTTTGATATACAACTACTTTAAAACTGCTAAAAAATTCAGAAAGGAAATATAATGCTTAATACAGTAATTGTTTTGAATGATTATGTGCTCAGTACTCATACACAAACTATTTGGGCCAAAACCATCTTTGTAAGTCTTTAAATTACACTCACCGGCCACTTTATTAGGTACACCTGTTCAACTGCTTGTTAACGCAACCATCAATCACATGGCAGCAACTTAGTGCATTTAGGCATGCAGACATGGTCAACACAACCTGCTGAAGTTCAAACCGAGCATGGTTGTTTTTACCAGACGGATTGGTCTGAGTATTTCAGAAACTGCTGATCTGCTGGGATTTTCTCACACAACCATCTCTAGGATTTACAGAGAATGTTCTGAAAAAGAGGAAATATCCAGTGAGCAGCAGCTCTCTGGGTGAAAATGCCTTGTTGATGTCAGAGGAGAATGGCCAGATGGCTTCGAGCTGATAGGAAGGCACCAGTAACTCAAATAACCACTCCTTAAAACCAAGGTATGCCGAACAGCATCTCTGAACGCAGCAGCAGAAGACCACACCAGGTACCACTCCTGTCAGCTTAGAACAGGAAACTGAGGCTACAGTCTGCACAGGGTCACCAAAATTGGACAATAGAAGATTGGAAAAACGTTGCCAGGTCTGATGAGTCTCAGTTTTCTGCTCCAACATTTGAATGGTAGGGTCAGAATTTGGCATGAACAACATGAAAGCTTCAATCCATCCTGCCTTGTGTCAACAGCTGAAGCTGGCGATGGTGCGGGATATTTTCTTGGCACACTTTGAGCCCCTTAGTACCAACTGAGCAAACATCACAGCCTACCTGAGTGTTGTTGCTGACCATGTCCATCCCTTTATGACCACAGTGTACCCATCTTCTGATGGCTGCTTCCAGCAGGATAACGCACCATGTCACAAAGCTCAAATCATCTCAAACTGGTTTCTTGAACATGAAAATGAGTTCACTGTACTCACATGGCCTCCACAGTCACCAGATCTCAATCCAATAGAGCACCTTTGGGATGTGGTGGATCGAGAGATTCACATCATGGATGTGCATCCGACAAATCTACAGCAACTGTGTGATGCTATCATATCACTATGGACCAAAATCTCTGAGGAATATTTCCAGCACCTTGTTGAATCTGTGCCATGAAGACCTGAGGTGGTTCTGAAGGCAAAAAGGGTTCAATCCTTTACTAGCAAGTTGTACCTGATAAAGTGTCCTGTGAGTGTAGATTGTAGCACTTCCTCCTCCTGGCTGATAAAGTAGATGTCTCTAAAGTGCTACATGACTATTTTTTTTAAATTAACAGACAAGTATTGCTTAATTTCATTATTTTTTACTAATTTAAATAAAGAGCACTTGTTAATGTTTAAAACTAAACCTACAGCTACCTTCATCATTGTTCAACATGTCACATAAATGGTCACTCTGAAAGCAGCAAATGATCACCAACCCTGCGATTCCACTCAGCTCTACTGACCTGTTTCAGCGTTACAGCCCATACATGATTCTTTCATGCTTCATTAAAGATGTATACAGTGTCATGAGGATAAAAACAGTCTAACCTGTTGTAACTGAAAAATCCAGCTCTGATAATCCTCCAGGCAGGTACAAGAGACCTGCAGTGGCTCCACCAGCTCACCTAAAACCAAACAAAAACAGTGATTATATGAAATGAATCACATATTTTTGTCCCTCCAATGCTACATTTAGCTAAAAATACAAAGATGCCACATGTGTGTACAGTGTACCTATCAGTTCAAACTCCAGCCGCCCAGGCAAGGCTGTCCGCTCCACTGCTTTGATGCTGTGTCGGGGCAGCCTGCCCTGTTAGAGATGACGGAGAAGAAAAAGATGTTTCATGGAAGCTGAGCAGGGTTCTCTACTATGAAGGTGACATAGGTTTGAACAGTGGGAGGGGGGGGACTTCTGCCAGAGGAGCATACTTAGGATATCTGCTCTATATAAGTATAACAACCCAGTTTAAAACAGAGCGAGTAGAGTACCCTGAAGCCTGAACTTTTGGCTCACATACACTGTCATTATTTGAACCTTTGACTAAGTTTAATGTGAGCATCCGGTATTCTAACCGTGTATATATGAATGACAATGAAAAAAAGGAATCACAGGTTCCATTTAATATAATTTTACTTGTATTATTTATTATTTTTTTAGAAAGAGACTGAACGGTAGAGGCAGCAGGTTTGAATTCCAAAATGATCCACCCATGTCGCGTGCCAAAAGAGCAGACACTGTGTCATAATCACTGGGACACAAAGTTATGCCACAGTGGCAGAAGAGGTGTTATTATGGATTTTCCCCATAGAGTCATTTTACAGTACCTCATATCTTATATTCAGGCGCTTGTTGTCAACAGATAGCAGCAGGACGTCTTGAGGGAAGAGAACCATCAGTCTTTCTTGGAGTCCCTATAAGAACAAAGGAAGCATGTCTTCCCCTGTTATAACTTATCATCGTATCCTATTAATACATTGCTAAAGTTGCATTTTAAAGGATAATCACAGTTTGTTTCATTATTCTGGGAATGTTATCCTCTTTTGTAGTTAATTGCTGAGAGATGCTAACATGGCAACCTAACTAAAAAAAAACAAGAGAAAGATGAAGGAGAAGACCTTTTGTGCACTAAGGACCATTACAGACATTTTTTCTGGTGTGCTCACTTTCACTTTAGATAATCTGAACAAGGAGCAAGCAATACTAAATAAGGCTCGAGCTATAATAAAACTGAAAGTGCCTGTGTGTGTTTAATAAATACAGACAGTAGAGGTTGCATATCCTCCTTTTAGGAACTGAAGGGAAATGGGCATGTGGGGAAATACATGGTCTCGTCAGTCGTGGTTCAACTGGCACCATGTGGTAAATGTGGAAGGACATGAGTAAACAAAATTTGTCTCTTTTTTTGAGACGTCAGAAGCAAAAATCTTTCCATGCTGACAAATGATTGATTTCAGTTGTGCATATCTACTGGGGTCAGTAAGAGGAGGGATCAGCAGTGTTAGTGGCAATTCTGCAGCTGTGGTTTTCCCATTCATTTCTTCATATCAGTGTTACTCTTTCACATATTTCACATATTTCTTTTCTATACTCCTGTGTGAACATATATCAATACAATGAACACGATTTTAGCAAGACTTTCCACTTGTGGCTGATGTCAGTCAGTTGCACAATGTTAATGTCACAGTTACTTAATTAATTTGTAAATGGACAGGTATTTTTATGGCACTTTTCTACTTTTACTGAGCACTCAGAGCACTCTTGTAATTAATTTGCACACAAACATTTTTTCCTGTCTCTATGATACCTGCATCATTTTCTCATACAAAGAATATATGTTTTGATTGTAATAAAACAAGCTTGTTTTAATTATCATTAGAAAAAAGTTTGTTTTCTATTCAATGATCTCAGCTGGAGTTTGCCCAACTATCTCAACAAATAATTATTCTTGTTGATTTTGTGCCTCAATGTCTTTAGTTCAACATGTCATCACAAAAAAATAAAAAGTATGGTCCAGAAAACTTTCAGATGATGTCGGAGAGTATTCAGTACCTGTCTCTGTGTGTTGATGATATGAACGACAGATACGTAGCCCGGCTGACCCATGTGCTGTATGGGCGAGCCCTCCCACTGCCATATTGGAGCTTGTAGCAAGTATTTTTTCAGTTCTTCTCTTTTCCAGTGCTCATCACACGGTAACTAGAGGAGAAAGATGTGAACAATGTATTTAATGACATTTAACCACAATACTTTTGTACAGTGGTAACCAGATGTGCAGATAGTTAGTCAGTACTAGATAGGAGAGAGCGCAGTGGGAGGGACTCATGGGTTGCATCATGGACTTGTATTTCCTGTCTTCTACATGCTGCATCCATTTCTGTAGCTCTGCAGCACTGGCACATATGAACACCTTGGCGTCCATCACTGGACCTGGATGAAAGAAGGAACAGCATAAATCATGTTTGGTTTATCACACTGAATTGCACGACTTAGTGGAGTTTGGTAATTTCCACTGACTCACTGCTGATCTCAAACGAATGTGATGCTTCAGAGTCCAAAGACACAACTTGGAAGGAAAGTCCAGAAAGGGGAAGCATGCCCTGAGAGATAAGAAATAAATAATGTCAGTAATTTTGCTTTAGATTCAATTCAATTCAATTTTATTTATATAGCACCAAATCACAACAACAGTCGCCTCAAGGTGCTTTATGTGTTAGGGTAAAGACCCTAAAATATTAGACAGAAAACCCCAACAATCAGACGACCCCCTATGAGCAAGCACTTGGCAACAGTGGGAAGGAAAAACTCCCTTTTAACAGGAAGAAACCTCTGGCAGAACCAGGCTCAGGGAGGGGAGCCATCTGTGAGGAGAAACAGAAGAGAGGAGAGGGTGACAGGACAAAAGAGACAATATGGAAGAGAGCCAGAGTTTAAAAATAACTGATGATTAATTGCAATATTGGTGTATGAACACATGGAGAGTGAAAGGAGGTGAATGAGGAAGAAATGCTCAGTGGATC